>APFE031190362.1:30095-44490 GCA_000404065.3 Pinus taeda | reverse complement strand
CACTAAGGTTACCAATAGCAACAAATATATCTGGGGGAACAGTCTAAACTCCGACAGCACGCAAGGGCAGAGTAACAAGCTCAATCCCCCTACCGGCTCCTTGACAATGGTTAATCCAAGGTTTACCGATAAGTGATCCCCAGGCTCCTCTACAAGAGGTATACCGTTTGTAATGCGTACGTGTCTGGCGTCGTTCCCAACGAGGGAGGATTGATCTCCTCACTGGTTCGGACACGAGCTCGTGCTTCTCCTTTAAGAGGAGCTTTCCCAGAATACAAATGCAGTTGGATTTATCCTACCACAAGATAAGCTACTTGTTTGGTTTTTCTGTCTTGGAGAGTTAATTACTCTCCTACTCCAAGACACTAGCCTGATCTATGTTGGTGTTTCAGATCCCTAGAAATGTAAAAATTACTAGATGAATTTTAATTAAGCGCTGTGTTATTAAGGCTGTTATTACTCAAATGGGTAAATGGATATGAAACCAATGGTGTTATGACCCGACTCAACTGAATGCAATCGAATATGATAATGTAATCTTTTCAATTAGATGAATCCTAACTAAAGTAAGGAGAGAGTTTCCATTCACTTCCAACAATGCAAAAAATTGATCACTAAGAGAAAATATAACAAATTCTCTAATGCGCTAATTTCATCAAGAAAAACTAATGCAAATCAATTCCAAAACAGTTTTTATTTTTATTTTTGTGTGTTTAAAACAAGCATAAAAATATGTAAATTCAAATAAAAGAAAACTGATCTAAATCTACGATTGATTTTTCAGAATGTAAACTATGCAATTGTAATCTATGCACAATTCACTTGAAAAGTATGAAAATGTAATATATGCACATTTTTCATTCATATTCTGAAAATGAGAATTCTAATTATGCAAGTGTGATCTATACAAGAGAATTCTCAAACACAAGATGATTGGGTGAGAGTTCCAAAGATCAAAAAATAAAAACACTCAAAGGCGATTAACACTCATACTCAAAGGGGGAAATTTTTTTGCAAAAACAAAAGCAAAAAGATGAAAATTTATGAAAAGACTGAGACAAACCTCCAAGTAATGACCAAAGGAAATCAAATTAAGAATTTCTCAAAAAAGAGACTCAAAACTAGTCAAACAAGACTCCAACACACTCAAGCAGTCGGGAGAAGGTACCCAAAACAAAAACCAAGCTCAAGAGGCCCAAAACCAAGCAAACTTCAAAATTTCCCAGGCTTGGTGTGATTGTCAGGCTACAATTAGTGCCTTTTAAGGATTGGCGCGGGTTGTAAGTTAGCAACTAGCACCAACTGGCACGACTGTTATGCTATAAAAGCGCGTCAGTCAAGTTTGCTATGCAAAAATAAAAAAAAAAACAATCCAAAGCTAGGCCAGCACTAACTAGGTAAACCAAAAGGTGATAAATAGCAAAAGAACTCAACCTAGAAGGCTAACCAAGCAGGTAAAAACCAAGAAACAACCAAAAAGTCAAGACAAGCTCCCCAGCGGAGTCGCCAAATTGTTGAGGAGGTAAATCCCCTCTGTGAATAGAGGCGATCCCTACTAGCCCAGACTAGGTCTAGCAACAATCATACAATGCTACCATGCAAGTTCCTAATTGCAAATTAAAGACCAATGATGAGGGCCTACCTAGATTCCAACACTAGTGCTTGTAGAAGAGGTGATGCTCCCATTCCTTTGCTCCGACAGATCACGATCCCCAGGATCTCCATGAATGGAAACCTGCACATACAAGAAATGACACAAACACAAACATAAAATCTAGTATATGCAACTATATATCAGTTAGAAAGGATATAACTCATCATCATTACAAAGAACAATAAGAGTGGAACCATAACAATAGTCGTTTATTAATGAGAAACAAAGAAGAATACAACCATAGTTCTGACGTTAGATCCTCCTTTGGCTGGGTGATCAACAACACATGTCTTGTAAAGCTTGTTGGGAATAGGAACAAGCCTCTCTCCCTTTGGTTATTAGACAAGAATCTCCTTACTTAGATTTGGCCTTATGGGAATGAAGAAGGCTCTTGCAGCATGAAGCTCTTGGAAACTTGACAATTCTAAATCTCTGGAACTCTGGAACTAGCTTGCCAAAGGAAAATGGACAAGATTTTATAAATGGAGGAAGGGGAATTGGGATCATCCATAATATTCATGGGATTGGCTTTATCACTAAAAAAGCTTCCATGAGAGGTGGCAAACCACTTCCCCTCTATGGATATTCGAAGCCAAACCACCCAACTCAAGATAGATACAGTCCAGGAGTTGGTTAGGATGAATCTTCCACTATTGGTTTGTTAAAAAACACCACTAATTATGTTTGGCATGAGTGCAACTTTGTGACAGAGTGCCAACTGGTGTGCCCTCTTTGGAGGATTTCCCCCATTGGCGCGAGTGCTACACTATGGAACCACGCCAATGGAAAAAGGGATATTTTTATGGGTTTTTAGCAGGAGATGTCTTCAGGGCAAATGAATTTCAAGTTCAAGGGAATGTAATGCAAGTGTTTGCAGGTCATGTCACTTCTCGTAGGTCCTGAAATGAGTCCTCTAGGATGCGGGAGAGGGGTAACAGGGACGGTGACAAATTGTTGTGTAACACAGCTACTTGGAGCACTAAGACTATGCTACCCTCATATAGTCACATGGGCAGACCACTGGTGTATGGCTTCAATCTATTGCCATTCACCTTTCCTAGGAATGGATCTCCATTCAATTTAACCAACTAAACCGCCCCTCCATCAGTAATCTCTTTAATGACATAGGGCCTAACCAGTGCATTTTGAACTTCCCTGGAAATTTATAAAACTTGTTGTCATATAACAAAACCAGGTCATTTACCTTAATGGTACACAACTTAATATGCCGATCATGCCATGCTTTTTCGTGCTGCTTTTGGACCTGTTGGTGAGATCTAGCTAGAAATATCTCTTCCTCAAGCTCAGCCAGCTGCACCAGCCTCTCTTCCAGTGCTCTGCACTCATTCATACCCATGAGTGCCACTATTCACAAACTAGGCACAATGTATTCAATGGGCATCACTGCTTCAACACCAAAGACAAGCCTAAAGGGTGTATGTCTAGTCAACTTCTTGCATGTCGTTCGATAGGCCCATAGTACTGCAGGTATGCGTAGTTCCAAATCACTTCATTGAATGTTGCAAACCTTGGTCAGCACATTCTCCAGCACCTTATTGAATGCTTCCACCATCCCATTAGCCTGTGGGTGATAAGGCGTGCTCTTTTGGAGATATACTTGAAATTCCTCTATGAGCATGCTGATCGTATCATTCAAAAAGTGCGTACCATGATCACTCATCAGAATCTTTGGACACCCAAATCGAGTCAGTACATACTCAAAGAGGAACTTTCGCAGTAGTCATGCCTGTGCAATCCTTCACATGATGTGCCTCTGCCCATCAAGTCAAATACTCAGTCGCGGTGATAATGTACTGTGCTTCCATCTTCTTACCTTGGCACTGAATGGGTCCCACAAAATCTATCACCCATTTCTCAAAGGCTTGTAACGTCATTTATGGATTCAGAGGCAGCTCATCCCTCTGCTAGCACCTGGATTGAACCTCAGGCTAAAATAAGGCAATTCTGGGGTAACCACAAACCACGCTTAACCAAGTAGCTAGCCCTACTGGGCCAGGAGGGGGCTCTCTGGTAAGGATCTGAGCCAAAATGACTAGATCAAGAAACTGATATAGGCTAGGTATAGTAGCATAGGGTTTTTATTTGATATTTTTGAAGGGTTTTTCTAGATCAGAAAGAGCCAAACAGTTAGGGCAAGGAAATTAGGTCAAAACTATAAGGTGTTCGATGGGGCAAGGTAGGCACAATGATCAGAATCTTAAGGTTTATGGATGAGGTGAAAAGATAGGTGAGGAGCTAGAAAAAGCATGTAAACCACATGGATTCTTCCTAAACTAAAGAAAACACAGACTGTGAAATGGCTACCCAAAACATAGCATAAAGGATATGGATTATGCCTCTCAGACTTGTATACATTCACATAAAGGCAATGAAATGATGAAATGGAGTCAACAATACATTATAACACATGAATACAAAATAAAAATTGAACTAAGCGTCATACCACATGGATCCCATAGAAATAGCTAAAATTTTTCATTAATCTCCTATTGTAACTATTACAAAATGATATCTAATCAAAACATAAGCATCCCACTGAGTCCAACCCTTTACAATGAGAAAGAAAAAGAAGATATAGAACTCACTTCAACCTCCTCCCATCCTCAGGGGTCGAATCCTTAATATGAGGAACTAATCCATCAAAAGATGAACAAGAAACTGGAATCTAGGCAACCCTAACAACTTTCCTTTATATGGGAGGAAACTGATTCATTTGACTTCAAGAGAACTTTTGATCCAATGAATCTACCCTCCAGTGACTAATATTCATCCTATTTACATGTTTAGTCACCATTTACATTAGTAAGAACATCATCCATAAGAGAAAACCCAAACGTTACGGTCATGGCACAGTAAAGTGAAAATTTAGCAGAAAATTATCCTATGTGCAACACCAAAAGGCTATGTCCAACACTTTTGCTAGGGCCAATTCGGAGGCCTTCCCAGTGTCCAAATTGATCTCATGATAGCTCATCGGAAATCATTTCTTGTATACTTTCCAAATGTTCCTTTAGTACCCCATTTGGTGTTTATTTGACCCCTCAACAAATGATTCTCCCAAGACTGCTTCTATGTGCAGCGCCATGGTCAAAACAGGGGCAGAAACATGATTTTTTAGGTGTTGTTTGACCTTTTGGCTGACCATTTTTGCTCCAAAATCTTAGAAAATGCATAGCGAGCATGCATACATCATTAGGAATCCAATGGTTGTCTTCTTTTGGCCATGGGATGCTCCTAGGAAAAGCATAGCGCCACATCCAAAACTTTTGTGTCAAAAATTGTTAAATTCTTCAAAAATGCAAAAATTCTCAAAACTTGCTCAAAATTGCTAAACATTTGTGGGAGACCACCACCATCAAGTGTTTGGGCCAAGGAAGCCTCAGCAAGCAACCTAAGCCTATCGCCATCCTTTTTTCCTTTGAGGGTTTGTTCTAGCCTTGTCTTCATTTGCTTGACTCTTATGTTACAAATCTTGTTCCGAGTCCAGTAATGGTGAGCTATGTCCCTAACGATTTCATTGTCCCTATTGGCCCTTTTTAGTAGCTTCTCCAAATGCAAATAGGCCCTGTGAAACCATGTTTCTCTATCCTCTTCAATCTCCCTTTCAAGCCTCTATTTTATAGTCATGGTGGCTGGGGTCTTTTCCTCTTGCATTACTAATTTACCTTTTCCATCTTGCCTCTTTTCCTTGAGAATTTATAGCTCCATGAGGACCTATTTTTCACTTAGCTCCTTGTTTTCTTGCTCAACATATGAAATTACATACTTATCTCTCACTAAGTTGTCCATCAGTGCTTGGATCTGTGCATATTTTTCCTTTATGATTATATTTTCATTTGTCACCTCATCTTGAGCCTCCAAGACGACTATCTCAATTCCATGATGAATGTGTGGTTGTTCTAGTTCATCATGTTCCATCAAATGAAATTCCCTTTCCTCTTCATCATTGAGGCTTTCCTCTAGCATCTTTTCCTTCCCTTTTTGCACCTACTGCACCTGTTGTGTTGATGAATAAGGCAAAGCCCCTTCCACCGTTTGTGGAGCAAGCATTTGCTTATGAGTTGATGAAGAAGGCAAGGCCCCTTCCACATCAGGTGGAGTAAACACTTTCCTATCTGTTGTAAACAACTTTCTATCCCCTCTCTGATATGTTTTGTAGGTTTCTATCTTCTCGACAAATTTAGTCTTTTTAGCCTTCTTACTTTTCTTTACTTTGGTACTACTGGAAGGTCTTTCTGCTTCTTGAGGCACCAGTGGAGGAATCTGAGGACCATTGAAGATTTCGTTGGCAATAAACGTATCTCAGGAGATGTTTAGGAGATTGAGATGATGTAGCACAATAATATTAATCAAGGAATAGTGATAAATACTATTCATCTACTGAGCGTATGGCCTTTTCTGTACAATGTAGGCCATCTTCTCAATGTTCTTGAATAAGAAGTACGGGATTTTCAACATTTTCACTCTTGTGAAGTGCATGAGAAGCCTAATATGATAGCTGTATAGTCTAGAAAATCTACACTCACATGTAAAATACTTCATAATGATCCTCATCATAGAGGCATACTTTTCGTGAAGGAACCTGGAAGGAAATGTCCTCTTCTTTTCATTCCTGTACCTAGATTCGATGTATGGATAATAGTAGTGCTCATCCAAATCTTGTGCTTTATACCATTTTTCCCCCACATTTGGAATCCTTGTAGCATCAACAATCATGGAGGTGGAAACTGAAAATTTCACCCCAACAAGAGTTACCCTGTTATCACAGAGATTTGCTACAAAAAACTTGGTCCGCTTAGGATGATGTTGAACACTTTGTACTTTCTCACAAAACTCATAACATCCTAGATACCTAAAACAAGAGACAATCATAGGGGAAGCCTCTAACACTCTGATGTTTGATGGTCCCTCTCTGATAATTTTTCCTCCCTTATGTGGTTTTATCTGATGCTAAGGTTCATCTTCCATGCCTTCACTGCCATTGTTTTCCTCCTCATAATCTTTATCCTCTTTATCCATGTTTTTTAGTTTGAAGCTTTAGAAACCTTAGAGAAGGTAATAAGGAAGTGGGATTTATGGTGAGTAGGGATAGTGGAAGGGGAGAGGATTTTGTGTGATGTAAGAATGAGATATGTGTGATGTGAGAGTGAGAAAGGGGGGTATTTTTTAGTAGGGACTATTTTGTAAGTAGGGGTTTAGGGATTTTGTTTGGGGACTAGGGTATAGGGGATAAGTGTATTTGATAGTAGAGAATAAGGAATAGGGATGATATTTAGGGATATGACAATAAGATATGGGAATGAACAGGAAAATGATAAGCAAGGAGAGTTTTTAGACAACCTAGGGTTTGAAAATTTTAATAGCGAACAAACTCAAAAATATTGAAATGAGTGCCGGGAGGATAGCTTAGGGAGTATGCTTACTTGTTTGAGGCTCTATGTAGCAAAAGGAGTTATTTAGATCCTTTTTAGGATAGTTTTGATGGTTGTCGACCCTATGCACAGCACTGTGTATAGGTGCGCAACGCCCTGTTCTATGCGCAGTGCCATGCAAAAATATACAGGCACATGGGCTCTATGTGCAGTGCTCTGGCTGTATGCATAGTGCCCCACCTACATGCATAGCACCCCGCGACTTTTCACTCTGTGCAATGCTCCCGCTATATGCGCAGCACCCCGTGGTTTCTTCGGCCACCAATTCGCTACAACTCGGTTTCTCCTTTTGTCAAATGAGCATGTTGAGGTTTGAAAGATGCTTTTGAAATTTTATATAGAGGATGAGTTGGATTTTTCCTTAGAAGAACCCACTTTATAATGTTTGTCTAGAAATTTTTACTTTGTCTTCAAATCTCTGTCTGATGCTTTTCTTTCTTTGTCTCTTTTCAGGTGGATGATGCTTTAATTGAGCTTATTCTTGAATGATTCCTGTATTGCAGCAAGGAGAAGTGCCTTGGGCGGCTTATGGGAACAATTATTACATAAAATGACTTGAATTGCATCAAGGATATGAACAAACTAAAATACTTTGTTTTCATCTCAAAAAAAATGTTTTTGAGATGAAAATTACATTAGTGAAATAAGGATTTTTTATGGTAACCATAACTAACAACCAACCATTATTTGTTTTCTGGTCTTCCTCATACCTTTTCTACCCTTTATTTGCAATAAAACAAAGCTTTTGACCTTGGAAATGAACCCTAAGACTTAATGGAGACATGATTGCCTTAACTCTAAAAATAATATAACTAAAACCATAACTGAATGAAACATGAAGATGGGTCAGCAAATATACCTGATGAGGGAAAATTAGATATTCTAAGAAGAAGAAGACAACCATCAGTGGATCATTTTTGGCGAGACCTAATGGAATGATAAAAAATTTCAGTGTGAGACACCTACAATGAAAATGCAAAGAGCAAATTTTATCCCTAATGGAAGTATGCATATACTGACATTAACACCCTCTGTGATGGCCTCCTTGTCCTTTGATGTACATCACACACCTTGCATTAAGCTTTTGAATCTTGATGGAGGGTTGGCCACCACAACCCTGCGCGTAGAATGTTTTGCGCGGTCGCTCTCCCTACATAATGACCTCCCGTAGTGCCCCTATGAGCGTCCGCGAGGATACTGCTCCTTTCAAACTCTGGTACATATCGTCGCAATATTTCATCAAATCCCATTTTGTACAGATGCCCAACAATGAAAAAAACGTCTGTTGCGCACACCACTAACTCCTTTTTCTGCTGGACGGTGTAACCTTCCCGTGCAGTTCTTGTCATTAGGAAGTGTATGATATCTTCAAAATGACCATCCATGATGCGCACTCCAAATTGCTGCGTGTCAAGCAATCCATCCTCCAAATTAGTGGACTCTTCCCCTATTTCGATGTGTGACAGATGGTTTGGTCCCATGTTTAGTCATCCAAGCTTCACAATAACTTCAAAATCATACTCCTGGAACAATAACAACCATCTACAGATTCGCCCCCCCCAACACAGGCTTATTAACCAGGTATTTCAATGCAGAATGATCCATATACATCTTAAAATGGCCTCCCAACAAATAGTGTCTAAACTTCTGGAGCACGTATACCATGGCTAACCCTTCACGCTCGATGGTGGAATAGTTATACTGAGCCTTGAATAACCTTTTTCTTGCGAATGCTATAGGGTGGTCCAATTCCCCTCCACCAACCTGTGTCAGTACTGCTCCCAATGCTATACATGATGCGTCAACATGTACATGAAACTCCTTCCAATCCAAGAAGACTAAAATCAACGTGGTGGCCATATTTTCTTTCAATACATCCAAGCTCTTCTTATAGTCCTCGTTCCAATAGAATGTGACATCCTTTTTCAAAAACTTCTCCATAGGCGCGATGATCTGGTCATAGCCCTTGATAAACTCCCTATAATACCTAGTATGTCCTAAGGTTGTGCGCAGCTGTTTCACACTCTTCGGCACCTCTAAATTAAGTATCACCATGATCTTTGCAGTATCCACCATTAGTCCCTGCCTACAAACCACATGACCCAACAAAGTCCCAAAAGGAACACAAAATAGGCGCTTCTTCAGATTGAGCATGATCTAGTACCTTCAACGGGTATCTAGCATCATGCACAAACTTGGCACATGACATTTCACCAACCCAAAAACAGTCCAGTCATCAAAGTACACTTCCAAGAACTTATGAATAAATTCCTTGAATGCAACAATAAGTACGCGCGAAAAAATCATAAGTGCATTCTTCAATCTGAAACGCATTACAGAGTACTAAAAACATCCCCATTCAGTTGCGAAGGTTGTCTTGCTTCTATGCTTCGGCGCGATCTTGATCTGATGGTACCGAGAGAAACCATTAGTGAAGGAATACGCTTCCTGGCCACTTGCATTATCCAATACCTTATGAGTGAATGGAGTTGGGAAAGGATCATGTACACAAGTTTCAATCAACTTCCTAAGATCTACGTATATCCTTATTTCATTATTCTACTTCTTTTCTTGTACCACCATTGGTCTTACCCAATCGAATTCTTCTATGAGTTCAATGATGCTTGCCGTGAGCATCTTTTCTAACTCTAAACGGACCTTCTCCTTATACTTCAAATTGAGATGGTATGGTCCTTTCTTAACTGACTTCATGTCAGGTTTTAATGTGATCTTCATAACACCTAGGTCTCCTATTATCCCTTTTAGCTCCGTAAACTTGGTAGGGAACAAATCCTGGTATTGACGGAGCAATTCAATGACCTTATCTACCATCGCATCATCCTAGTAATCTCCAATCTTCGCGAATTTTGGCTCTGCCTTCATACCAATATTTACCTGTTTCATTTTTAGTGGCATGGTTATATTAGGTTTCTTAATCTATGGTCGCTCAACCTTGCAATGACCCTCTGTTTTAGGGATGTTAATCTTTCGTGGATCCTCATCTTCTTCTTCAGAATTCATGTTATAGTAGTCCAACACATGGCTCAGCTGAGTGGTCCAATCGGGTTGAATCAGGTCCAAAGGATTCTGTGGTATCCTAATGATTTCTGCTTTCACTTCTTGTAGCACTTCATCAATACAGTCAAACCTATCCTCAAAGTTGAATGTCATTATGAATCATTCGTGCAGAATATCCCATTCACTTGTGTCATGGAGGAGCTATGTTTCCAAGTACCAGTTCATTGGGATGACATCCAAGGTATGACAGAATAAGTGCACCCATTCCGGTTGGGGCTTCACTCCACAAGCCTGAGCCCATTTGGCCAAGTGTGTGTGTGGCTTGTCCTTCCCATCATATTTGTATGTCATTCATACCTTCATCTTCCCAAAGTGTATTCTCATCATCCTCCCACATTCGTGCCAATCATGAAAGCTACCCTGTGTGTACCCCACCATCTTGTAGGTGTAGCATGAAAGGCCCAGTCGAAAGCCTAGAAGCGTTGCTTCTCTGGTACTTCCCTATCAAATTCATCCAAAAATACACCTACATCATTCAGGCCATCGTAAGTGGGTAGATCTCTTACCTCTAATGATACACAGCATAGTGAATGGGTCATCATGTTACATCTTAGTGTGGTTACTTCATGTAGTAGATTATGCTAGTGTTTTAATTCTTCATTAGAGTTTGAGGTGTAGGAACTCTCGCAATCCCATGTAATTCATCCATCCTTTGTTGGATTCACCCAATCTTGGTCTCACACTGTTATCTTATATATACATTCCAAATCGTCACCGCTCTCATAATCGCAGACTGGTTCAGTATAGCACGATCCTTCAGCAGAATCTAGGGGTAGTATTACGCAAAGCGATTTCTTTTCAAAGATCATCTTCCTCTTATTTAGGTTAATTACCCCGCTCATATTAGTAGCCCAATCAATGCCAAGGAGCATAGGGTAAGGGTTGCTTTCATCCAAAATTTCTATTACTTCGAAGTCAGCCAACGCACTTGTGCCCTCAATATCTACAGTTACTCCTTGCATCCATCCCATCGAGATGATATTTTGTTGATTTTCAATTCTTAACTGAATCAGAGACCATTGCAGTGCGAGCCTTCCCATCTGCTCCCAAGTATACTTTGGTAGGACGTTCACATCTGACCCCAGATCCAAAATAACCTGATCCATTTCATATTCTCCTATCTATGTGGTCAGTCTCATCTCTCATCCTGTCCTTGTTTTATCCTTACCAATCTACTGTACCACACGTGGTTCACCCGGAGTGTTTCCAGCACATCTATTTATAGGCTCTTGTAATCCCTTCACAGCCTTGCTATCATGCAACAGCTTCATGCAGGTTTCTAGAAAGTTCATAAGCATAGGAGGGTCCATTTCCTGATCAGGGTTATCCTTGCTCCCTGAGGTAGAGGCCTCAACGAAGCTCTTCCTTGCTTCCATGAATGTTTCACGTGCACACTCCAAATCAAATTCATCCTCCTTCATCAGACCTTTGCGAACCCATGCACTATCTTCGGGCTATTTCCCCTTATCATCCCTTGTTGCAATTCCACTTCAGAGCACTATATTCACATTTTAATCCTCTTCGTGAGGCTCAGACATCATCATCTACAGGTTCTAAGTCGGATGAGGTGGTAGTGCCCCTTTGTCGTGTATCCTTGCTATTAGCATTGGACAGTCCTCCATTTCATGAACAAACAAAGTGCAATATTTGCACGACGAATGCATTGGGTTAGTGCAATCACGGGCACAGTGTCCTTGTCCTCCACAATTGTAGCAAATTAATTGTCCCCGAGCTCTACCAAGTCCTCCTCCACCTCAGCCTCGTCGATGCCCCTAAAATCCTATTTGCGTCATCCCTGTGCTCTAGTCAGGGGGACACGTTTTTTCCTGAACCCTATAGGCAAGTGTTTTTTCCATAATCAATTAATAACTTATGCAATTTTGCTCATCATGCCCTACTGACCTAGAGAAGTTGCAAAACAGTTGTTGTGGTGTTTGTACAAACTTCTACAGCAAATGACATTTATCTGTCATATGTTTCCCTACTAACTGATATATAGCACACCACAACGCAGGCCCCACGCTTGGTCCTTCTTAAGCTTTTGGCTTCAAAAGCATTGGTCCCCCCCTACAATATAGTTCACAAATACTGGGCAATGGTCTTTTTCATCCCCCTGACCTTTACATTTCAAGCACCATACCTCTTCGTGCACCTCTGGTCGAATTCTTTTGTCCTGCTTCAAACATTTCATTTCAAGGTAAAGATTTTGCAACTATGCATGGATCTACTGAACCCCTAAATTTGGATCTTGCATCAGTGTTTCATGTAGTCTCATTGAAATCTCCAAGGCCTCTACCTAAGTCGTAATCTTCTGTTGTTACAGCACAGCCCTTAGCTGTGGCAGGAGTGAAGTCAAAAACCACTCATGGTGTTTTCCATCTGTTAAGTTCATATTAGCTTCACGATTTTACATTTCAATGTCTGATCCAATTCCCAAGGTGTTTCACTTAGTTTCATCATGATTTCCTTGAACCCCACAATTGATTATGCCTTGGATTTAGGCTTACTGAATCTTCCACTCCAGCATTCGGGTTATCATTAGAGTACTTGATGTACCAGGTTAGCATGCAATCCTCCAAAGCACTAACCATTGTTGCCTTCTTCATGTGATCATCTCTGATGCCCTGAACTTCCCATATAGCATTCACGATGAACCAAAACTGGTTTGGGTCCTCATTTCCCAATCCTTTAAACAAGGGCATCTTCACTGAATTTTCCATACTAAATTGTGATGGAGGTGGTGGTGGTATGGGTGAAGTTACAAGTAATGGTGAAGTTGGAGGTGGTATGGGTGGAGGCAGTAGTTGCGGGAATTCCTATCTTATCAACTAAATGGCACTTCGTGGAGAAGCATGTGCTACTTCCTCTTCAACACCCAATGGAGGTGAAATAAATGGACTATATTGAGGACCTTTTCTTCCTTCGTTCCTGTAAGTATTTCCACTTCGCATAGCTCCGAACATCAAGGTAGCTGCATACCCCGTTTTTTGCGCAATAACATCTTAATCAAGGTATTCAAAGACTTCAAGTACTTACCTCAAAGGCCCTTGAAAAATCATTACTCCACCTTATTGTATCTAATTGAAGTATCAACTGCGAATTCAGTCACAAATCGTCCTATGATGTGATCGAGCTAATGATCGACAGCGCGGGCAATCTTATGCTTAGAGGCTTCTAGTCTCTGTAACTCCAGGGTCTAGACAATAGGACCGTCAAGTTTCCACCTTCCTTGGCTATCCGCTAGCTTCACTATCCATTCATATAACTCAACTGGAAAGGAACAAAAAAAAATGTCATGGATTTCTGTATATAAGTACCTATCCAAACATTGTTCCTTTTTCAGTCGTGGATTTTTGTTCTCCTGTGCCGTGAATTTGTGGATCTTCCTATCCAACCAATCTTCGATCTCTTTCTTATTTGGATTCCAGTGATATGACATCACACATCTCTTATGCATATTGGAGTCTCGGCAACAGAATCATTTGTTGGTTGCATGGGGCCTGACCTAGGTTCAGCATTAGTTAGCCATACAAATCCTTACACTACTGGGCCTTTCGGCATTAGCCCATGGAGTACAGACCGAAGTCTCACCCGAAGTAGTATGGGGGGATGCTGGAACCAAGTTTTTTCACCCTGAGATGGTCGTGATGTTGATTTATACCCTTCGTTCTTGCTTTCACATAGGTCACTGAGTTCTAGGTCTTAGTTAGTCTAGTCCTTTATTTTGCCCCTCAATACCTCCATGAAGGAATACGATTGACCTTCACGCAGCCCTAGCCTGCAATCCAGGCACTTTCATGCTGCTTATTACAGAATATTTTATAGGTTCCTAAGTTATCCTAAGTTTTTTACTTAATATCTTACTAAACAATCACATTTAGCACTGCATAAACTGAGATTCTCACTTGCGTTCATTTAACCAACATAATTACATACATTCGTGTATCACATAATCATTGTAATTGAAATCCATACACAATTTAACAAGATGCATTAATAGGAACTAAAGACACAAAATTTGTAGAATACTTCTCTTTATTAATATCTCTAGATTATTACAAACTCTATCCGCCCTGCACACATAGCTACAGGGGTGCTCACACTCAGCTACAGACTTCTACCCTAGGCCTCTGTTGTTGAGGGATTTGCTCCCCTAGGGCTTTTGGGTGGAAACCCTAGCAGACTGAAAGTTGTCTAAATAGAGAAACAC
>APFE031190362.1:3955-27750 GCA_000404065.3 Pinus taeda | reverse complement strand
TAATGTAAGCTGACGTCGAACACAAGGGAAACCACTCAGTCAAAGACCCATGATATTGATCGATGCTGAGCACAAGGTGACCTATCAATAATGAAAATAGGGCCATGGTGCAGCTCTAGGCCTGTCCTCAGAGCAAGATGTCATTGTCGATAAGGACAATACCCGCCAATAAGAAGTCAATGGAGACCTTCTCAATCTGGCATGAATAAAGGACCAATATAACTGATGTGATAATTGACATGACACTGACAACCACGGATGGCTGACTGAAACAATGAGTCAAGAGACACCGTAGAGAGGCCGACTCAGGCTAACTTCCCTTGAACAAAATCACGACTCAATGTGACTATATGGCAGCATATGATGACTCTGTATAAGTTCGTCATGCAGGAGGCATGAACGAACCCTCCATATGATTGGAAGAGATAACCAATCAAGGGAGAACTGACTCAATAACAAGGTTACGGCGTACCTAAGTCAAACTAAATCCCACCCAAACGGAGGAGACTTTGTTTTGAGTGCTTTGTTCAAGGGCAACATGAATGACTCTAGCTACCAACAATAAATTGAAATACTGTCCCATTCCCGCTCTTTTTGGAATATTTAATTTTTTTGTCTTTTTCTGTTAAGCTCGAAAAATAATAAAAGAATGCTATGGTATTGTGGAAGGAATGAGTGTCGATGAAGCAGATGATCTAGTTCCTGGGAATGGAACATTCCTATGCTCAATGCAGGGAGGCGAAAACTAGTCAGTGACACTCAAAGGTATGTTCCTTCCACGGGTCAAGGTTTGTCAAATTGCAGAAGTCAAAGGTATGCAAGGTTGATTTTTTAGTCGTCATGGTCAAAAGTTGGCTTAAACACGAGTCCAAGTGAAGTCGGCTCTAGGCCAAAAGGTGCAAATGGTCAACATGCAATGCAGTAGTACAACTCAACACAAAGGAGCCTCTAGGGTATAAGGCCAAAACAAAGCGAAGAAGCTAAGAGGAATGAGTCTTCAACACATAAGTCATGGTGGGACTACAGAGGACTCTCGAGCCTACTCAAATTGGAGTAGCATGGGCAACAAATTTCAGTGAGGTGCTAACTACAATGCCCATGTAAAGGATGGCTCTACCATCATGTCATGATTTTAAGAATCGGCAAGTGAAGATGGCTTACGAACCATAACACGATGGGATCGACCCTATGGCAGATGTATCGAAAGATGGAGGCTAGTATGCATAATGCAACGGAAAAATGATGTCCCTAACCTATGTTCCAGTGAGAAAACGATACCTGCCTGACGGGTCAGCAGTCATGGAACCGTCTCGAAACAGTCGAAAACATCCAAAATGTCCTGAAAAACAAACCATTCTCAACATTCAAGCTCCCAAGTTAAAAGTCACATGAGGCCAAACAAAATAAAATTTTGAAAAAATTTTGCATTTTCAAAACTTATAAAAGGGATTTTGGACTCACCATTTTTACCAATTGAGTTGGAGAGCAAATATTTGGAGCAAAAGGAGCAAATTTCTTGTCTGCCAAATTCGACCATTCAAATTCTTCAAAATCTTCTAGGTAACTCTTATACTTAGCTTGCAATTCATCGTGACTAGTTTTAGGATTTTCCATTGATGTTTCACCGTTGAACTATTTTTCAAAATTTCACTACGGCGTACACGCGGGTTGGTAATATGAAACCCGCATACATGCGGGCCCTATATGCAACTATGTGTACAGCAACCCGCGTATACGCCGTGAACCAATTTTAATCAAAAACTAACGGTTGAAACTCAATTTTTCCTCAGGATGTCAGTCACATGGCGTGAAAGAGAACATGCAGTGGTGGATAATGAAGTTATGAATGATCCTCAAGCCTTGGATGCTTTACGGGGATGCGGCTTGTTCAAATTCTTCAAACTGCCGAACATGAAAGCCAATGTACGACTGCTTGAAATGCTCATTAACTATTGGGATGTCGAGGAGGAAGCCTTCATGATTGATCAAATGCCACTCAGAGTAGAAGTGGAGGATATTTATTTTATCACGGGCCTTTCCCGAAGGGGAGAGGTTGTACAGTCCCGGGGCAGGACACGGATCAGTCTCACTATAGAGGATTACATACAGATATACTACCTAGGACATCCCAAGAAAGTTGGGAGCCAGATTTCTATTGCTCCCATAGCCATGTGGCGAGTTTATCGCTGAGGATCATCCTGTTCACCATAGCTCGAGTGAATGGATCGTCCTCTCTGCATCAGGCATCACGGCTCACCATGAACGTGGCAGTTGATTGTCTCACTACTGTGTTCGACTAGTGTACTCCTCTTCTCGCCAGCATGAGGAGCCAGCTCACTTCTATTAAGAGGGGATAGACCAAGAACCTTGGCTACGGGACTATCTTGTGCACTTTCTTCTTCGAGAGGATTCCTGCACTCCGCCCCAGGGTAGCAGTTTCCATCAGCACCCCACGCGATCCACGCATGGGCCGGTGGGCTGATCTAATGAAACGTCTGGGGGGTGGGGAGGTTCCTAGGACTACTTTCGATGATGATTTATTCACCTAGTGGGATCAGCAGATCATCGCCGTAGATGACTACCCCTATGCTGGGCTGGATTTCTGAGGAGATCCTGACCTAGAATTACCGTCGGACGCAACATGGGGCGAGATTGGTAAGAATTTTTTGATTTTATGATTTTTTTTGGACAAATATAATGATGCATTTTGAAAAATATTTTTTGATGAGATTCAAATGAATAATATAATGATCATGATCTAGATATTGGTCCAGTACGACCAGCTGGATTCCCGCGGCACAGACGGCGCGGTTGAGGAGCTGAAGAGGCGGCTGCTGAGACGGAACGGACTCTACAAAACGTCCAACAACACTTGACGAGATTGAGCTGTCGAGTACCGATGGCTGCTATAGAGGACCTTCCTGAGGATATGCAGCGTCATGTGGTTGGCATGCCACGTGACTGGGTTCGCACTTTTCGGCGTGTAGCCAATGCAATAGTTACCTACTTAGCCGCTCATCTTGAGCCAGGGCATTAGATATGTTGGACATGATTATGGGAATTTGAGTCCCAATTTTGTATTTTTTTGAACAACATATGTACACTCAAGATGCTTTATGATGATATATATATATATATATATATATATATATATATATATATATATATATATATATATAATATATATTAGAGATATATTAGATATATAATATATATATATATATATATATATTTATATATAATATATATATAAATAATATTATTATATATATATATATATATATATATAGATACAGTTTGACTTTTTGATGCTTGATTTTATTATGATGAATGATTGATGTGCCAGTCTAATGCTTGGTTAGCGATAGAATAAGCTACCAATTATGAGATCTTGGAATGTGCAAGTAATTAATATAAACAAATGATCTTTGCAGCAACCTCACCCTTAAATACTGGC
The DNA here is from genome assembly GCA_000404065.3 of Pinus taeda. Lineage (NCBI taxonomy): Eukaryota > Viridiplantae > Streptophyta > Pinopsida > Pinales > Pinaceae > Pinus > Pinus taeda. The sequence continues at coordinate 24,293 of APFE031190362.1, read as the reverse complement.
GATATAAACATGGATTGCTTACCCGATAAATGTTGTTTAATTGGGACACTATCAATTGAGAATCGAGATAAACTACCAACGAGTCAATCTCGTGAGAGATTGCCTTGGATAGTAAATTAATAATGGCGGTATACTCGGCCATATTATTTGAAGCAGGACCAATGCATACGCCTCTTGATAGCATCAATTGACCAGTTGGATAATAGAGTACCTAAGCTACAGAAGCGAGATTCTGAGTGTGCCGACTAGCACCAGCGACGAACCCAAAATAGACCAAGTCATCCATCAACACCTGCAACAGTAGACCAAAAAGTGTTGACATCACAAAACTCTCGATGATATATGTACAAATATACATAATATAACAAGAAACCATTGCCTAACTCCACTTAAGCAAATGTACTTCTTTAGTAGAGCCTGTTTCGGGCCTCCGCCAGCTTGTTTCCCTCAAAATCGATTAACTCATACGACCCTTTTTCTAAAACTCGTTTAATAATGGAAGGACCGTACCACATAGGATTAAACTTGCCTACCCCAAGGTGTCTTTATCTTGGTCATAGACCAAGACAAGGTCACCTTCAGAAAAGATTCGAGGACGGACAGATTTATCATACTGCATTTTGACCCTTTTCTTATGAGCCTCATTCATCGTGGCGGCATCTCGACGCTGCTCATCGAGATGTTCCAAGTGAAGGAGGCACTCTTCAAGACTCAAAGTCTCTGGAAGGAGCTCTACAACTAACTTAAGAGATGGAATTTCACATTCAATCGGACATATAGACTCCATCCCGTAAACCAACTAAAAAGGTGTAAAACCAGTAGCAGTCTTTACGGAGGTCCGGTATGCCCAAAGAGCCGAATATAGCATAACATGCCAATTGGATTGAGTTTTTTCGATTATCCGTTAGAGTATCGTCTTAAGATTTTTATTTACTACCCCAACCTGTCCATTGGCCTGAGGATAATAAGGAGACGAATGATCTTAGCGGAAACCTAATTTAAGAGCCAATTCAGGTATTAGTTGATTCTGGAAGTGACTGCCATGATCAGTGACAATCTCTCTCGGGACACTGAACCTTGAGATAACCTGATTGAAAAGAAACAAAGCTGCCATGTCACTATCACTTTTATGAGTGGGCATGGCCTCATCCCACTTCGTAAAGTAGTCTACAGCCACAATAATATACTTGTGATTCACCACTGAAGGTGGACTACAAGTTGTAAAATCAATACCCCACTTAGTAAGAGGACCGATGGTGACAATGGGAAAAAGAGGAGCTGGATGAGCATGCATCTTGTGAGTAAAGATCTGACAAGGGTGACAACGTTTAACCACTTCCACATAGTCTTTAAAAGTGAAGGCCAAAAATAGCCAGCAGGTAAGATGCGCTGGGCTGTAGCAAGCCCTGATAGATGACCACCACGAGCTCCACTGTGGCAATCATTAAGCACTGACTTTGCTTCCTACAAGGTTAAACAGTACCGAAGGATTGAATCAACCCCTCAACGGTATAAGGTATCACCAATGATAACATAATTTTTAGCCAAGTGACGTAATTTACAACGTTCATCCTTGGAGAAAGTAGAGGGAAACTTTGAAGTCTGGAGAAAGATAATGATATCTCCATACCAAGGGTTTTTTTTTGTTGTTGTTTAAATTAGACTAATTCTATTAAAAAGAGAAGAGTATAGTACAATCAAGCTTGCATGCAAGCGAAGCTGAAAAGCAAGGGGGCCCAAGGAAATACGCACCACCTTGCTCCTTGGCTAAGAACCAGGAAATGGCTAAAGAGAACATGGAATAACAGAGAACTGGAACTAAGCAGAGAGAACTACCATGAGGGAATTTTTACTGTCACCCAAATTTTTTTCCTTTTTTCTTGCTTACTTTGACCCATTCAGTGGAATTTGGCTGAGCCGAAACAAGTTGAAGACTATTCTTCTCTGGCGGCGGAAAATCCTTCTCAGAATCTAAGGAAGAAGTGAGATGAGCATGTTTCTGAGAAATCTGAGAGACGGAGGGGTTTGCCAGATCATCCAAGGGAGCATCCAGTGGAATCTCCTCGTTTAGCCCATCTGCAACTATTTCCTCCTCATCTGAACTGGTGGAGTCTGAATCTTCCATAGGCAAAGGAGGCACACAAGGGTTCCAACTTTTGGGCTTGAGCTTGCGCTTAGGAGTCTTCTTTTTGTCGAGGTACTGGGGACAAGAACTTTGGAGATGTCCTGTTTGATCACAATGGCAGCAGCGGAAAGCTGTGTTCTCGTAATCCAAGGTTTCAGTCCAATGGAAATCTCCATACTTGAGATTAATCTGATCCGGCAGTCCTCTACTTATATCTATTTCTGCACAGAATCTACCATATGTGTAGAGCCCATTTTCCTTCCGCGAAGAGTCTATAGCCAGGTATCTTCCTAAGGTATCTGCAATTGCTAAGAAGACTGAAACGTGCCATAGATGCACCAGAAGGTTCGGGAGCCTGACCCAAATGGGTGTCTTGGTGATAACAGCTGTAGAAGGGTCGAAGTCTGGAAACCAAGGAGTAAGAAAAAGCCCTGCCGAGCCCCAAAACCAAGGGCCTCCCGTTAAGGCCTTCTGATAATCTTCAGCTCGATCAAAAACCACAATGAAGAATCCTTTTTAACATAAGTGTATCTCGCTTTTTTTAGTCCAATTGGTATGAATCCATTGGTATAGATCTGATGTGCGAGGCCATAGCCCATTGAATCTACATACAAGAGCGGCTTCTGCATAAAGTTGATATCGATCATCAATCCCAGGGTGGGAGAGATTGATAGAAGGAATGTCCTCTGATTTGTCTACTAGAAAGGGCTTTGGAGCCTCAGATGGATGGCCTGCTGATGGAGAAGGCTGTGAATGGGTAGCATCTTTGTGGACAGCATCTCTATAGGAGAAAGAAGGGGCAGAGGAGGTCTGCCTAAAGGAACCACCGCTCAAATGAAATGTAGCCACAATAGAGGCATCCCTTTGAATGCTGTAATAGGAAAGAGGAAGGGTATTCATGAGTTGCTTACCCTTGTATAGCAGTCTGAGGTAATAGGAAGGGATTCCTAGCCAGCTTTCAAGATTTTGCACGAGATCCTGCACAAGATCCGTAGCGCACGCCCATTGCATTGTCGTCTTGCCCGAGAGGGTGACTTGGATTTGAAAAGCAAGTGATTCTTCAAGCAGATCTAGTTCATATCTGGCCCCTGCTACCTAGTTCAAATAGATCCAGGATTCCTTTGATCCATGGCGAGGAAAGGGAGAGACTTCTTCTCTGCATTTGGCTTGATCGCCCTGGGCGGCGCAAACATTAAGTGTGCAGGGAAAAAATACTTGGAATCCTCTTGCCGGAGTTCCAACTCTTGTAATTGATGGATCTAATGTAGATATTTTGCTCTGTGGCTTTTGCAAGTCCGATATCAATGGATGGGCGACCAAATTTGATATGGGTTGAGTCCGATTTATCATATGGGCCCGATCCGCCATGCGGGTTTCTGGTTCGAAGAACCCCAATCTCGATCTGCGCATATTCCCCTGGATCGGGATGAAATAGGGTCGATTTACCATAAAGAAGTCTAGATCTGATAGTCCAGGGCTTGATCTGTACAGGGAGCCGCGAAGCGATGGGAATGGCTCCCATTCGGAGCTCCGTGGTGGGAGGGAACCCAGATCTACGCTAAAAATAAACAGAGCAGCATTCTGATATTCAATGTAAAAGGTTTCTGTCTCCACCTGCGCATTGCCTTCGCCTTGGAACGACGTTTTGAGGAAGTCCCTGAGGTGGGCGAGCTCCGATCCGTCTGTCGTCAAGCTCTGCAGCTCGTCATCTTGATATTTTAATTTTTTGAAAATGAACCGAACTGAGCGACTGACCTTTGGATCTCTGGTGCGTACAATTTGGGCCCCTGCATATTTGTCAGTAAGACGTATCATGAAGCATCCGAGAGCCTCGTCACAGTGAAAAGAGCCATTATGTGTACCGAGTCTTTTCAGGGTTTTCCCCATCTCTTCTTTGGACATATCCACAGCTTTAACCAGAGAAGCCATTATCAATCCGCTTCTGTTTCTCTCACCCAATAATCTCGACTGAACTATTATCTCCATACCAAGGGTTGAGTGAAGAGATGAGGAATAAATGTTCGTCGGGAAAACTTTCCTCATAAACAGTATCCTCTCCACAAGGCAGCTCAGAAATTAGCTCAGCGAAAACCATGGATTTCTTATACTTGGTTGACAAGAACTCGAGATCGAATTCTTGCAAGATGACTATCCATCTATTATATTTGTCATCAATCATTCTCCTTCTGAGGACAAATTGAAATGGATTGACCGCTAAGACAAAAGTTTTGCGTAGCAAGATATAATGACGGAGCCGCTGGACAGCATGGACAGCTGCCAAGGCCAACTTCTCAATCAGAGAATAGCAAAGTTCAGGACCTATTAAGCCTCAACTCAAATAATAAATCACATGATCGATGAGAGCATCGTCCCCCTGAACTAGAACCTACCAACGGTTGATTCTGCCGCAGTGAGATATAAAAGGAAGTCTCTGCCATAATCCGGTGGACTCAAAATTGGGGTAGAGACTAATTCTTTTTTCAAAGCATCAAAAAATCGTTGCGCAAAGTCGTCCCATACAAATGGAACTCCTTTCCGTAGCATACGCATGAACCCTTTAGTGATCTCGACATAGTTCGCTATAAACCGCCTTAAGAAATTAGCCTTCCCTTGAAGACTCTAAAGTTGACGAATTGAGGATGGGGGAGGCAATCGAACTATTGCATCAACCTTGAAGGGATCAACCCAAATCCCTTCATTTGACACAATGAACCCTAACAACCGACCGGACATAACCACGAAAACGCACTTGTTGGGGTTCAATTGGATTTTATAAAAACGACATCGCTCGAAAACCATTCGAAGGTGACTAGGGTGATCAATTATCTTTCGAGAACGAGCAACGATATCATCTATGTACGCTTCGATGACATGCTTGATGTCATGGAAAGCATATGACATGTCCCGCTGAAAGGTAGCTCCAGCATTGTTAAGACCAAAAGGCATCTTTCTATATGCAAAGGTACCCCAGGGACAAATAAAGGTTGTCTTATGCTGATCTTCAGGACGGATAGAAATTTGATTATAACCAGAGAATCCATCCATGAAGGAAAAAATATCATTACCCGCACACTCGTCGATAAACTGATCAATGAATGGCATGGGGTAATTATCTTTGGGACAAGCCTTGTTTAGGTCCCTAAAATCGATGCATACTCAGATTGTTCCTTGCTCTTTATCTATAGGGACTGGATTAGAAACCCAATTAGTAAGAGGGATAGGGTATATAAAACCCGCCTTTAGTAGCTTCTCCACTTCCGCTTTGATAGCTGCTTCTTTCCTAGGGTTGACCGACCGAAGCCTTTGACGAACTGGTTTGGCATTCTCGTACGTCTTGATCTCATGTTGAACTATAGATGGGTCAATGCCAGGCATTTCTTCATAAGGCCAAGCAAATAAATCATGAAATTCCTTGAACAGGTCGGTGTAAATTTGAATTTCTTCAGGGGAACACTCAATTCCAATGAAGAGATTCTCGATCATGTTAGGGTCCCTAGAGATGTTTATAGGTGTTTTTTTTTAAATCACCGACATATTACCTTCGGCACGAATGTGTATTGGAGCCAAAGGGTTTGACACTGTACAAACATCACTAGAACAGAGCTCAGAGAATCTAGATTCTACCTCCTGCAATGGAGGAAGAAAGTATGAACGATGGTGTAAATCTTCCCAAGGTCGATCTATACCCATCATTGCTTTGATAATTTCTTCTTCCGAAGGTAAAACTGAATCCAAGCAGTCCAAAGTAGAGGTAGAATCAAGCCTCCAAGCTGGGGCCACATTGCCATCTAACTCCTCTTCAGAAAAAGGAGTAGAATGCTCATCTGCAGAGTTGATGATAGATTGATATCTAAGCTCAGCTGTAGACATAGGGAATGCCATTCCATTCCCTTGTCCTTAAACAAGTGTTGAGCATCTTCAATCTTGGGGCAAAGATGAGTTAAATGGTCTCCACTGCACAACTTGCATGGAAACTTGACTTTCTTTTTCAACTCATTTCTACCAACAACAACATTATTTCTCGATTTATTTGCATCAGGCTTCCCATCCTGATTCTTTTTCTTACCTCGTCCTTTCTTTTTCCCATTGGAATTTTGATTTCCTTTGGGATTATCAGATTGGACGGCATTAATCGAAGAGTTTTGGGAAGCCGTAGCGTTAGACGATGTGACTTGGTCATTAGAAGCAGTTTGTAAAGACAACTGTTGCAATTGATTCAACAAGTTCACTATATTCGTGTCTACCAACCCAACAATACCATCCGTGTGGGGACCTAGCTTCGACTTAGCTACGTCAACCTTAGACCCAAGAGCATCTGGCAAGTACTTTTGTAGGATCCTAGACTGAGAGTAGATCAATTCTAATTACTGGGCCCTAAAAATGGCTTGCTCCTCAGAATAGACCCCAGACATGGAGACATCCTTGGAGATCTCAGGTATCAAAGACTTCGAAAACCACTCGAGATGGTACTCCAAGGGGATTTCAGCTTTAATGAGCCTCTTTCTCCGTCTCCATTCCTGAATATGATCAGAAATGTGAGTCGACCTATCCTGATGAAAAGTGGCCAGTAGTTCAGTTCCGGCATCATACCGGACAGGCAACTGAAAATGGTTTAAGAGAATATTGGCTAAGTCAGCGAATGATGTAAAGATGCCCCCAGGCAACTCTATATACCATTTGGCCACATTACCAGTCAACGTGTGTTGAAATAATCTCAACCTAATCGAGTCATCGATTAGGGAGTTCGATGAGCACCATCAGTGGAACATGGTTACATGGTCACCTAGGTCCTCACCACTCTTCCCTTCGAATTTTGGAATGTCCGAAGGGAGTTTGGTTGGGACCAGAGGCTAGGCTGGATTGTACTTGATTGGATCGTTGGTTAACTTAGTGAGATCTAGCAAGTTTAATGTTGCCAGAAACGGAAGTCTAGGAGGAGCTTGGGGATTCCACCCTGACTGGGCGGAATTACCAAAGCTCTGAAAAGATTGACCTGGATTTTGGAAGGCACCAGGCTGCCCGAAGTAACCAGTAGAACCCGCTGAACCAAAAGGCAAGCCTTGTGACCCAGCAAAACTCGGAGTTTGACCAACTCCGGCCGCATATCCACCATACCCAACAAAATTTCCTCCTAAAGGATTATAAGGAGTTGATAACTCCTAATATGGATCCCAAGTCGAAGCTAAGGGAGGAATACTTTGGAATGAACTAACTGTGGTATACGGCCTATTCCCATATTGGCCAAAAAATGGATTCCCAGTTCTGGCGTTACTAAGCCCAGGGTTATTCCAACCTTGGAAAGGATTGCTACTTTGTCCTATAGAAGAAAAAGGCATGGATCCTATCATTGGGTTGGAATGTGGTATATAACCAATTCCAAATGGAAAACCCTGGAACGAAGCCGATCCACTCATCATAGACGTGGCGGCCTTGAACAGAACTGAAGGAATGCCCTGTGAATGGGTGCCAAATGGGAAGAATCCAGAACCAAAAGTATTGGTTTGGGAATTTCCACTCGTGGACGGAATGGAGGTAGACCCAACAAAAGACGTGCTAGCAAAAGATCCGAATAAAGAGGCGAAGGGGATGGAAATAGTTCCTCCCCCTTGTACATATATGGGAGTCTGTATAGTCGTAGCACTTGTAGAAGCCATGCTTCCAGTAGTGGTCATCAAAGGTAAGCACGTAGCATAACCTGGACTTGACAGTCTATGTGTCGGAGTCCCAACGTATTGTAATATGTGTGGATGACTAGACGGTAGGGGAGAATTTGGAGCCGCTAACGACTCTGAAAATTCTTCTACCTCTATGTTATTCTTTGCTTGTAAGCGAACTCGAGAAAGAACTGTAGTGTTCCTCTCTTGTTCCGTGGAAGTAGCAGGACTTGCTTGAATACTAACGCCCCCGAGAGGAGGATCAATCCTCGATGCGCCAATTGTCGTGGGATGAAACCCACCAGTGTTATTACCTCTGTGCCTTCTAGGACAAGGCTCTAAACTCGGTGGTGAAAGACCACAAAGTCTTCGATACCGTCTAGGAGATCGGTCAGCCACTTTGAATTTCTAACTAAAGACTCAAAAAATTGAAAGCTAGGTCGACTAAGAGCATATAACACCCACTATAAAGTCCCTAAAGATATAGCCAGTCAAACAACTTCCAAGTATTTCCGCTCCGGGTGATTAGGACCGGACACCAAAATACAAGAAAGTGAAATAAGGGGCCTTCCGAGGATAGTCTGGAGTGATGAGGGCCCAGGCCTATCACCGAAGTAACAAAGGAAGTTACGCTGACCTCCTAACAACGGCCTGCGCCGGTGCAAGCCCCCAAGCTTTGCAAGGGTGCCCTACAATAGTACTGTCGAGAGAGATACAATGTCAACCTCAGGTGCCACGGGATTCCCCTCCGCAGCCACCTATGTAGTTCCCTAGGAGTAGCAACTATGGATACCAACTCGTCGCAGAAGCCAGGCAGAGCAGTCGTGAGGTAAGTCCAGACAAGTAGGAGAGGGGGTATCTCTCTTCCCTATCTTCACAGACCCTCGTGCTTAACTCCCAGATCTAGAGCTTTCCTAGTCTTCCTAATGCTATTGGATTTTCTCTTGTTATTCAGACTCCTATGTTTGACTTTTTAAATGGCCTTAGAGAGTTAACTCTCCACTCGTCTAATCCAAGGCCCTAAAATCCTAAAACTTGTTGGTGTATATAACTTAAAATAAAAAGTTCTAGTGAATTTTAGTTAGCGCTTGATTTTAAAATAGGCTGTTCTTTAAGTCAGGGGATGATGGAAGTGAAACTAGTGGTGTTTTTTCGACGCAAAAGAAATTAATAAAAACTGACTATATGCATGTGCACTTGTCTTTGTTTTTTTCGATGAAGAGTAATTTCTATAGGGTTCAAGGAAAACTTCTAATAAAACAAACTTTTCTTTTCTTTTCGTTAATTCACACTTCACACTCACAAAAGTTAACAAAGCTATGTATGCCTAAAGAGATGCGAATCTATCCTAATGCAACAACTATATGCTTGATGCAAGATTCAAAACAACTCTAAAAACAAGAAATGAAAGTTGCTTTGCTTATCAGTTTTCTTATTTTGCAACTTAGAATGTCTAGATGGAAAATGAGATGCTACCATTCATTTCGTCTAAACACTAAAAAAAAAATTCAAGACAAACATAAAGCACTTTCATTCACTAAAAGGAAACCAAATGAAAAACAAGTTCAAGAAAGCAAAACAAAGTCTTTCAAAAATTTTTCTTCAAAGCAACAACAAAAAAGTCTTTTCAAAAATGCTCTCAACAAAACTAAAACTTTGTGATTGAAACAAAAAGAAAGAAACACTTTCACAAGTTGACACCATACAATGGATGAAAACTCAACAAAAACAAATGTGTTTAAAGATGCTCTTTAACAATCGAAAGCAGCAATGAAAGCTTTGGCAACAAAGACCAAAAAATATCAAAAAGACAATTTCAAGAAACTATCAATCGACAACTTTCATGAAACAAAGAAGTGGATGGTCACAGAAAGCGGTTTTGTCAAGCAAACAAAAAGTCACCAAAAACCAAATTCAACACAAAGATTGATAACAATCTTTCTACCTTGATAAACCAGAGCAGCCAAGATTCCAACAAGAAACCTTGCGTGCTTTTAGCAAAAGACAATGACACTTGTAAAAACAAAACAAGACCAATACTCCTTACAATCAGAGATAAATCGGAGTAAGATGCTTGTTGTAAAATAAACAACTGATACTGAAAAAATGATTGTTTCAAACTGAATCAAACCACCAAGCAAACCTTCAAAGACACAAAAATTTATAAATCTTGAAAATTACAATATATACGCGACTGTACTTATGTGCAGATTGCGTGTATATGCGACTGTGCCTGAGGAAACCTGCGTATACGCGGGTTTACTTCAGGAAACAAGCGTACATACGCTTCTGTAACTAAGGAAAACAGCGTATATGAAAGATTTCAAGAAAAATAAAAAACAAACTAAAGAAGCTGGCAAAACTTAGAATTCAAGAACAGACCAGATAGTAACAGCAAACTAACAAGCAACTAAGCCTTGATTGGCTTGACAAACAACCAAACTAGGAACAACAAGAGTGTTGTCCCCAGCGGAGTCGCCAATTCTATTGAGGGATTTTCTCCCCTAGGGATTTTGGGTGGAAACCCTAGCAGACTGAAAGTTGTCTAAACAGAGAAACACACATTCACACAACCATTATGCTATTAAAAGCAAATTATATAGTAAGAGGGGCATACCTCAAGTCCTACGTTTGAGAAGTTCCTTAAGGGTCCAAACCCTTCTTCAAGTCCCTTTCACTCCTTTGTCCTGCAAAAAAACCAATTCCAAAGAATACAGCAGTATATGGACAAAGACTCATAAAGAAATCATCTTCATGTTATAAAAGAAGGTAGTTAGTTATGAACTTTAACTAACCATTCACATATGAATTCAAACATGAACATCATAAACATAAAGAAGAAGCATATCAGGAACCAAGACGTGTTTCTTTATTATAGACAAATAGAATGTACAAAAGGAGTAATATCACCTAATTAACCTTTCGCAGGCTCCAAGCAAAGCTTCCTTCCGGATCCGTCCAGCCTCAAGCCTTTACCATATCTCCTTTCAAGACTCACTCCATGATGCCATTACTAGTGGATGAATATCAACACACAAGGAAACAAGGGTTTCCTATACAAATGGGGGAAGTGTAGAAGGCACAAGGGTCTTCAGAACTGGTCAGGGGAAAAGTCTCAATATAATAACCTTTCTCTCTCTTCTCTCCTCCCTTAGGCCTTCCCTTTTAGGTCTTTTTATACCTCTCCCAAAGTAGTTTTTTAGTTGGGAGTTGGTTGGGAACAGTTGGTCCACAGGCACTAAAACGTGATCAGCAGGTAAAACCCATGATCTCCGCCCGAAAATAAGGAGTTTTATATTTTTTTAAGTGTTTTAATACATATACGCGGGTTGGGTATATGCCTACCCGCGTATACACGCATTTAACTCAGGGTAATGTCGCGTACAAGGAATAAAACACCGTTTTTTAATTTGCGACCAGGTCTGGAAGGAGAGGTTTCCCTAGGCCATGAGTGCAGCATCACAAACCATAATAGTGAGATTTGGAGCTATAACATATGTGCATTCAGCTGCAAAGCCTCTACCTACACTAGGACCTGAAACTTAGACTTTTGTACCCAGATTCTTCACTCCTTCGCTAAAAACTTCTTACTTCTCACTACTTAGAGCTTACTTACTTAGCTCTTTTTATATCATCTCATGGCCCACGAATCGTGGGTGGACCTTTACAGCCAACTTTACACATTACAAAATAAGGGCGGACAATCGTTTATGACTCATGACACCTTCGCACTCCGCGACCAAAAAATGCGGAGAATTTAAAATTTCATTACAAAATTGACACAAAACATGGGCTTTTAGCCCCAAAACTGTCCTTGGGGATCCTGATTCCAATAGCAAACACTAAACTATGACCTATGGTGTGCTTGGCATCAAGTTGACATCTTCATTCTGTGACTCCAATTCTACCTCCAGGTCATCGATCTCAATCATTTATTCAATATTCTGAGCAAGCTCCTTTTCCTACATCTATTTTCTCTTCTCCTCTATTGTTGGTTGGTTATACTCCTTCTCTTAAGCTTTCTTATGCATTTTTCTATTACTATTGTGAATTTCCTTTCTTCTTCTTCCTACTTCTACTTCTCTTCCTCCATTCTACTCCATTGTGCTTCTCTCTTCCTCCATTCTTCTCTCTGTAGCCTCTATTTACTCTTTTCCTCACTTCTAAATCTGTTTTTATAACAATAAGATCCACTTTCATCTTACAAGTTCTTTGCTTCCCTAGACTTTAAGCTAATGGCATATGCACATGGGAAGGTTAGATACCTGAATGCAATCTTGTGTAATCCCAACAATTGAACACTGATGTAAACCTGTTGGTACTCTAGATCTTCTTTGAAGCTCCTTGATGAAAAGATTCCTTAACCTATGCTATGGTATATCTGAATCCTTTTCTGCAAATAGTTTAGTGCTTGCATACACTGGAAAGTCCACTAGTTTTTGCTCAACTACTTCCCCAATATTTCCCTCAGTGGTATCTTTTGAAGAAGCTCTCTTGGTTTCCATGGTAATAATAACTGTTGGATAGAATTGCTCAGACAATGTGGTACATGTGGGATTAAAAAGGCACTTATGGCAATAAAACATTAGCTTTTACAAATCTAACTTCAAATCATGATCAAGTGATAAGCCAGGCAACTAGTGAGATTAATTGCGTAGCTTCCATGAATAAGTGAGGAGGATTGGTTGTGGGCACTGTGTATTGTGCAGTCTAAGTGGCCAAGGGTAGAAGACTAAGCCCTGGAACTATGTAGTGTGGAGTTGGGCCAGCCTATACCATGCATTGCATACTCTCAGAGAAAAAGCTCTCAGCTTGAGCCTTAGGATTGCATAGTGCCCAGCTGGGAAAAGTTAAAACTGGCCAAGGAAAGTGAAAATCTTCAAAGTGAAGGTGTGGGAAACAAGTAGATCAAAGTGACGATGTGATACTGAGTGTGGATTTCATTAATTAAATATGAATCAATGCGAATCAATTGTAGAAACTCAACAAATAGAAGGAAAAACAAATTTGCAAGGAGATTCGTCGAAACGGTGACCATAGGTGCAAAAACAAGAAAATTGATGTGACACTTATGAAAGGAAATTGGAAAAATGAAACAACAATTCTACAAGCTAAAATATGTTGAAATTCTAGTAACCACTAAGAGAAAAAATGAAAACAACACTCACATAAGTGAAATGACAAAAAGTGACAAAAAAAGCTAAAAAATGCGATAAAAGCAAATTTCACTCAGAAAAGCGGCAACAACTCCACCCAAGGTTCCTTCATCTCCTCAGGAATTTTAGATATCCAAGATGGAATGTGAAAATGAGCTCTAGAGGCATTGATTAACTATTTTTGAGAAATTTAGGGTTTATGATGTGCATGTCTAAAATTAAGGAAAAAGAGCCACTTGGCAGAAACTTCTAAAAATAGCAATGTGCCACCTTCAGGAAATTGATAATGGATCCCTATTTTCTGGGGATTCTTTCTTTCTTTCAGATTTTTCTCTATTTTTCCTTTTCTTGGGATGTGTTTCATCCATGCTGCAAGGGAATATTGCACAATTTCAGGGGACTAGGGAAATTTCTGGCTTAGTGTGCTACACAGTTTCTGGGCTCAGTGAGGGATTATCCAGTTTTTGGGCTTAGTACTAGGTTTCTTTCAATGAATGTGTAGTTTCTAAGCTCAAGGCTGATTATTAGTCTAAACTACACAATTCCAATCATCAAACTTTCTTACCCTCAAGGATTGTGTAGTTTCTAGAGGCAAGCGCAGAACTAGTGTAAGACCAAGTCAGGAGGTTAGATTGAGACTTAGAAAGATCAACAAAGTTTAAAATGAGAAAACAAAAGCACAAATGAAAAAGATAAATCTCAGTAAAATCATGATTACTTGACAATAGTACAAAATAATCTCTTGTGGATAGGAAGGAAGGCTCTAAAATCAAAGCATAAGAAATAATTTGGAGGGTGGTTGTAGCCGCTACAATAATTGGTTAGCTACGAACAATTGAACTGGTGACCAAACTAGATGTGGTCTTCCCATTTTTTCCCATGATATCATGGGAAGAATTTTTATATCTGAACCCAAGTCCAAAATAACATTCTCCATTTCATAGCCTTCTAACCTAATTTGGGAGTGCTCATTTCATGATGATTTAGAGAAACACTGCCATTTAATTTGGCAGTGCTCATGGAAATATTTCAAGTTAAAAGTGTTCCAAAATTAAATGGAAATGAATGGTATGCACATTTAAAATCAAGCACTACCAAGCAATCTACAACATGTGAGACACGTCATTTCAAAGTCAATGCTACCAAACTTTAAACCACAAGCTATAATGATTTCATTGTTTTAGATTAAACTACTATCAAGAAGTATTGAATAAGGTTGAAGTAATTCATGATGAGCGAATCAGGGGAAGCCTTAACTATTTATCTATTTATATTGCTTGTTTTAAGAACAAGTATATCTGACAGTTTTTAGTTCTAAAATCGACGTCAGTGAATCCTTAACTTTCCTCCACAATGTTTATTGCCATATTGGTTTGTGGTTATGGACACAGGTAGATGCCTTTGTAAGAATGAGCATGAAGGCCCAAAGGTTTTCATAGCCATTCAAGATCTTTGTGAGCAATTTGATCAAGTGGGCTGGGCCAAGTTTTATTTCAGGTGATACGGGTTTAATGATGAAGTTGATATAGCATTCATAGAGGGATTTTATGGGCATAATTTTAGCATTGCAGACAACTCTTTCCCAATCATGAAGGAAAACATCGCTAAAGCCATGGGCTTACTTATTTATGGCGACCATTGGTTTCAGAATCAAACTCTCATTGGCATTGACATCCCTTTTTATTCAAGGATGGTCATAAGAGTAAGAAATGTAGATAGAGAGTTTAGAGAGCATGGCTCAAGCCTCATTGAATGCAATCCTCAGAATCATCCAAGCATATTTCACATGTGAAGGCCGGTACAATAGGATGGGTATGTACCACTTCAAACTCATTACGCATTGGGTTAGGAAAGTTCATATGAACATGCCCTATTTTCTATTGAAGAGTCTCATTAAAATGTCAGCTAAAGATTGGGAGAAAACTAATTATTCTCCTCATTGTGTTTTCAATAAGGGTTTAATTAAATTGTTAATTACTAATCACCTAGGAAAATTGGTAGAACTTGGGAGCATTTCTTATTTTGGGGACAATTTGTTGAGTTATTTTCTGCCAAGCCTAAAACTATAAAAAGAAAGAAACAAATAAAGGTTTACAAACTTGTTTAGACTGTTGAAATTCCAAAACAGTCAACCTCCTCTGTCCTTACCAAAAACAGAAGGAAAGCTTTGGACAAACGTATTGAAAACCCTGTTTTGATTCCTAGGGTAGAAAGGTATATGTAATAAAGGGTAAGAGGGTTCTTTAGGAAAAGCCTTCATCCTTCCATCAAGACTATTTTCTAGAGTTTCTAGAGGAGAACCTTACTGATAAGATTCACAGTGATAAACATGATGAGGGTTTAGAAGTAAAGCTCAGTGAAATAGGGGATTTAGAGGGTCAAACCAAATAAACCAAACTTGTACAGAGAAATAAGGAAAAATAGATTGCTCTAGATGAGATTTATTTGGTGATAAAACCCCATACAAGGCCCACAAATAAGATTAGGCTAAACTCCAAATTGCAGTAGAACCCATCCTTGAAGTGTCAAGTCATTGATATTGATGATCTACCTTTGAGGGACTTAACAATCAACAAAGAGGAAGGTTCAAGTTCCTCTAAAAACAAGAATATTGAGAAACATAGTAAAGGAGAAAAACAAGGCCCCAAGTCCAAGAAAAGAAAATAGACAAAAAAAATTAGATCAAGCAATGTGGACCTCTTGTTAGTAGCAGCAGAAACATTAAAATGAGCATCGAAAAAGGAAATGTTGCCAGATGTTTTCGCAGCACTGATCTCTGATTTTGTTTTTGATAGCGCTACCATATATTTTGGTAGAACTTTCACTATTTTTATTTTGACAATGTATACTAGGATATTTTGTCAACACCAGAATAGTACTCCCTAGAAACATAGTTTCAACAACGATAAGGATATAAATGTTTTCAAATATTTCTAGAGGTTATATTGATATAGTAAGAATTATCTTGAAAATATAGGCTAAGGTCGAGGCATAGATCAAAAGTAAATATCTATTTTGAATAGACCAATCAATATCAAATCAAGATATTAGGGCTATAATGAGGGTGTTTTGTATATTTTGCTCAGGATTTTCAATAACCAGTTCGAGTCCACATCTTTAGAAGACTATATAGCTACATGCCTACTATTTTACCACCATGGATTATGTTTCAAAGTGTCAATGCACTACTTATTCCTTTGAAATGTATTTTTGAGGTTTAATTTAAAGTCATCAAGATATGTATATATTTTTAGTATTTTGTAATTAAAACTTCCCATATATTATGGATCTTAAAACTTATGTAATTTTTGTATAAGTTACATGAAAAGATATAGATAAGGGTTAGTTTCTGAAGAATAATACTTGTGTTGTATTTGGCTCCATTTTGAGACTAATATAGATTTCAAGGCAAAATTATTTGAACTCTTATATAAAAGATTCTTTTAGTGATTCTTATCAACCATCTTTCCTAGTGTTGTTTTTCCTATGCAATTCCATAAGTGTTTTTAGTCTTCATATTTGAAACGAAACTCATAAGTTTGCAAAATTCATTTGGTGCTCTACTTTACAAGTTTCAATTATTGTCATTTTTTCCTCTAATATCAAACAAAATTCATTATGATGCTCTGTATTGATGTTTGTTTCTTTTTTCACCTATTAGCTTGATAATCATAGATCTAAATAAGTGTTATTCATCTCGCCTTTGAGCACTGAATGTTCTCCCACTAAATCTTGAAATATTCATTGGAATGACATCTTAGTTATAACTTATTTGAAAATTTATTATCGTATGTGCACTTTGATATGATGTAATATGCTTATCGTTTCATTTCATATGTTGTAATATTAGATAAATAATAGAGAAATTAATTATTACATGAAATAAATAATAAATTTTCATTCTAAATGTTTCTTTTTGTAGAACAAGGATCTTCCAGAAGATGTGAATCATCCTCACCACATAGATCCATATCACATTTGTTTCTGATGCTAAGATGGAAAATTATGCTCATGATGACACAAATAAAAATGACAGTGAGGTCGATGACGATACTTATGATGATGATCATGATCATGATGATCATAATCACAATGGTGGTGATGATGATGAGTTAGTTGTTGGTAGTAGCCAGTGACATTCATGATCGTATAGACAACACCATAGATCATTTTTTATATATTATTATGATGTTGATTTTTATGGTTACTATCATATGTATCATTTTCATAGCCTCAAGTACCATATTATTGAGTTGTGTCTTTTTGACATCTATCATTTTGACTTATATCATTTGTACATAATGTATCATATTGACTTGTATCATTTTTTCTTACATAATTTATCATTTTTATTTATATCATTTGTGCATATTGGTAGGATGATCAAGATCATTTATACAATTTATTTCATTTACTTATATCTTAGAGTCATTTATATCATTTTTACATCTTGTACCATGAGAAATAGAGATATTAGGGACTATACATTATGTTTGAACTACTACTTCTTTGCCATAAACCAATTAAAATGGTGTATACTTATGAAATCAGATATTCATCATGTGATAATCCCATAACGTTGTTGGAATCCTTTCATGCCATAATAGCATCCATGCAAATCAACACATTCACACACACATCATGAGAAACAAACACATGACACATAGTTTTAACGTGGAAACCCTTCCAAGAGAAAAACCACCAAGGATTGTTTTTTGATGTAAATAATAGCTCCTACAATAT
This sequence comes from Pinus taeda, assembly GCA_000404065.3. Taxonomy (NCBI): domain Eukaryota; kingdom Viridiplantae; phylum Streptophyta; class Pinopsida; order Pinales; family Pinaceae; genus Pinus; species Pinus taeda. The sequence continues at coordinate 6,615 of APFE031190362.1, read as the reverse complement.
TACATCAATTTGTTTATGACTGCCACTCATAGGAAGCACCAACTCACTTTGATTGTTTTCTAGCACCCACTCATAGGAAGCACCAACACCCTCCTTTTGTAGACACCTAATTAGCTTCCCAGAAGCACCATATGAAGCACCAACTTCATGAGTTTGTTGAAAGCACCAACTTGTAGCTCCTTGGATTTATGCAAGAACTAAAATGGAAGGGACACCAACCCGCAATCCCTTTTAGACACCCACTAATGTTCTCTCTATATGGCAACCACTCTACTTGATATCAGATCTATTCTCCTCTTCCATTTTGGCCCATGCAATATTCTTTTTCCACTTCTCACTTTGCAATAGCAAATTGTACTCATCTCTCTACTCTCAAAATCATACACTCATCTCTTGTCCCTTTCTATTCCATAGGCTTTGTCAACCTCTCACAACAACCCTGGCACACTCTAAGCCTCTTTCCTCTACATAGGAACTCTTAGCCTCTCCTCAACGACACAATCAACAATACTGCATTCCCCCCACATGTTTTCTCAGTAGAAATCCTTGGTTTGTTTTCACTACTATACTATGATTGATGTTGTCCCTACTAACAAATTTACTACCTAATAGAACTTTGAGAATAGTTATCAATTATGTTGTCGCATCTGATTACTTACCACTATTGCACCATTAATATAAATAATAGGCTTCTTTCACTCAACAATTTCGGGCTGCAACACAATTAATGTAACGAAGGCCCACCTAAGTGTCTTCCATAGTGAGAAATAAATTCTTAGTCAAATTTTCCATGCTAGGAGTACCTCCATTGATTTTTTTCTATAAAAGCAACATGGAACTCCATCCTATTATTGCATCTGATACATGACATCTGCATCTACAGCACACCACTAGAGCCCATAATTCTTGGTATGGAATCCTTGAGCTATTCTCTTCATTTAATTCTATAAGGTAGGAAAGAAAACTCAAACATGGCTATTCTAAAGTGAACTAAAACCTTTGAAAATCATAGTCCTCTCTTATCTTAATCTCCTTCCTACGACAGTCACCATTGACTCCATTAAAGAATGTGTGCAATCGTGGTCCTCAATGCCTTGTGCCTCGATTCTCTGCATTCATCATTAATAAAATAAATAACTTTGGTTCACATCCATTCAATATTGGTTATGAGGTTGGAAGGTCATGCTTCAAACTGCTTTACCTATTATGCATATGTGTTTACCTTTGACTCCATGACTAGACCTAGAGGATTGAAAACTCTTTAACATTGAAAAACACCATAAACCTAACTCTTGGACACACCTTTCAATGTTGTTCGATAGGTCGTGAGTCAGCCTACACTTCCTACTTATGTGTCTGAATATGCCTCAACCCCCAACCTACCCATAGGCCTTACTCTCTTAGAGATTTCATTTTATTGTAGGCTTGACTTGGGTCCTTTTCCACTATTTTGTCCCATTTTATTCATTGATATCATCATGATGGAGCACTTTCAATCTAATTGCCACTATTGTTGCTACTCTGGGAACTGGACATATGTGATATGCTTCCAAGTTCCTGTTGTAGTCAGTTTGTTTTTTTTTTTATAAAATCTATACGAAAATATAATATATTATATTATATAAGAAAAATATAAAAAAGGAGAGAAAAAGAAAAGGTGAAGATAGAGTTAGAAGATTCTTTGTGTATAAGTTTTTATGATCTAATATTTAACTATAAAGAGTGGCACAAACCTAAACTTCGTGTTGAGTGTGGAGCATGATTGTTCAGAGGTATTTGTTTCAGATGGATGTATACCCCAGAAAGTTTGTGCACCCCTCCATGCAGGGGGGTCCGGGGCGCCAAAAATAGATGTAAAATTGACTTGTAAAAGTATAGTAATTTCTAGTCAATCTGGGCCGTTCATTAGGCAAATGATCTGACGGTAGAACTTTTGTTTAGTTTAGGGTTTTTTTCCCCAGAAGGAAACCCCTTTATTTGTATGATGGAATTGTATTTGAGGCTATATAATAGACGTGTATTCTCTGAGTGAGAGACAGAGAGGTGAGACTGTGAGATAAAACAAAGGATATTATAGTGGATCTGCTCTAGGTTGTGTCTCTTCATTTTTCTGGATAATATAAAGGAAGGATTGGTTGTTCGGGGTGGTCGTAGCCCAAACTAGGTGAACCACGTATATCTTTGTCTCTCTTGTTTTATGCATTTTCTGTGTTTATATTTCTACAATATTTTATGTGTTCCATTTCTCTATAATATATAATTTTCTAACAACTGGTATCAGAGCCGAAGGTCTATTTGGCTGATAAATTCGCAGGAAAGAAGGGTTCCTCGTTTGAGTGGGAGCAATGGCGGAAGGTGGTAAGTTTAGGGTTGAGAAATTTAATGGCCAAAACTTCTCAGTGTGGAAGATGTAGATGGAATATTATTTGTATCAGAAAGATCTATGCCTACCATTGGCTGGAAAAAAAAAGATGTCGATGGGTATGATAGATGAAGAATGGAACCTTCTCAATAGAAAGGCAGTCGGAACAGTACGGTTGTGCCTCGTGGCATCAATCACCTTCAACATTTCAAAGGAAACAACAACAAAGGGTTTGATTAAGGCATTGGAGAAACTATATGAAAAACCCTCGGCCTCAAACAAGGTATTTCTTATGAAA
>APFE031190359.1:16953-99568 GCA_000404065.3 Pinus taeda | reverse complement strand
AATTCTTTCATTGTAAGTACTACAATGAGATAAGTTATAAAGCTCCATGATGGTGTTTCCCAAGGGGGAGGGTTCTGTAGCAACCCTAGTGAAAATTTCTTGTAATAAAATTTAATAAAGACAAAATAAGACCATGGTTAAGGGACACTTATTCCAAGTGGAATTTCGGGCAAAGATATCCTAGTGGGCATCATTGGATGTGTGTTTTGGCTAAGGAAAATTGACAAAGTCTAAGGCAAAGGAATTAAAAGGAAAAAAAGAATTTTTGGCACCTTTATTTATGAAAATAAAGGAAACTAGGAGAAAAGGAAGGTGAAAGGTCATAGGTTGCATGTGAGGAGGAAAATGAAGAAATAGAGGCCTCATTCATAAAAAGGATTCTAAGGATTAGTTGGTAACATTTTGTCAGTTCAAGTTTGGAGCTCTCTCATAATTCTCTCCCTCTCTCTCACTCTTGGTCACTTAAAATTTTTCTTCGAGCACTCTAGTTTGAAGCAAGGAAAGGAAAAGCAGGTAAGGATCAAGGAAGGAAAGTAGGATCACGAAACTTCAACAGTAATACTTGCAGGTAACCTTTTGCATGTGTGATTTCCTAGCTGGTTTGGACATGCATGGATTTGCATGTTGGTGTATGGTACTCTTCTTGGCAGTGGCATGGTTTTGTCAGGTTATGACACTGGATTTCAGCCTAACCTAGGCTTTTTTTGGATGCTATGGTGTTGGGATGTTTATTTCGGTTTTTGAGATTTGGTTTGTGAGATGGATTGCAGAATCTGGGGTGGAGGTGGTCTTAAGTTCTATTCCCAAAGGCCTAGGAATCCCTTGACCCATTTTGGTGGGATAGATAGTAAATACCAAGCGAGAAGTCTCGGTTTAGGGCCTAGTGATCCAAGTTTAGATTGTAGTAAAGGCTGAGAGACTGGTCTCGGTTTAGGACCTAGTGATCCGGGTTTGAATTTTGGTAAATCCTGAGAGATAATGAGATGGAAAATTCCTCAAGGATATTGATGGATTATGGATGGCATTCCAAGTTTGGTTTGGTTGTGATCAGAGCACCCGTTTTGATGTGATTGTGGTTTCATGAGGGTGGAGGTGGTTTAACCTTTGGATTTGCTTGGTTATTATTTTATTGGTTGTTCTATGAAATCCCACATTCATGCTTGGAATATGGCACAGGGGTGATTAGATGAAAGAGAGATTTGGTTCAACCATGTCTATGGAATTGTGGTATATGGAAGTTCTGAAGCTGGTCGGATTTTATTATGATTAATAAAAGACAAGTTCTCTTACTTTTTCATTTGTGTATATGTGGATTAAATAGATGTCTTATCTCTAATATTTACATGGTTTTATGATGGTTATAAGCATGGTTAAATCACTGCTTCATGTCATGGTTATTTTATGTGTTTACTTGTAACTGTTAAATGCTTGGATGCAAGACCTCATTGATGATATAATAGTTCATTGGAGAAGGAGGTGATCCTTTTGGTTATGTTTCATAAGTTATTTCAATCATTTATGCTTTGTCTTGTATCCTAGACCTATATGTTATATTGATGCCAAGTGTTTGATAGAATGTTAGTCCCGTTTGGGGATGTTGAGGCCTAATTCTAAGGTTTATTTTGATTAATTAGCATTGTTATCATGTTTTTAATGGTTTCTGAAGTTTCCAACAAGTTATGGGTAGAGGCCGAGAAGTTTGGGATAGAAAAATGGCTCAATTTCCGAGATTGTTGGCCCACAAAGCATTACCCTAGAGACTTACATTGTTGGCTGAAAGTTGGGAAGTGTTATAACTCACTTGGGTTGTTTCTAGGGTGTGTTACTCTAGCCTAAGTTTCTCAAACAACAGTGGAACTTAGGGACATGTTATCTGAGTAGCTGACTTGTCTCCTAAGGGGTCCGCTGATGGTGTTCAATGACTCTGTGTGATGTTCCATCGATTCCACTTCCTTAAGGATGCATAGGAGGTTGAATCCCATCATAATAATCTCTCATCTCATGTTTACCCTGATTGGCATAGTTACTTTGGGTAGACCTTCGAAGGGTTGTTACATATCATGCTGCAAGGCCTCCTGACGTTTGAAACGTAGGCATAAGAGAAAATGCCTTCCCCTACGATCTCTAGAGGGTTGAACTCAACCCTATTCCAGAAGGACTTGCCTTAACCAACCGTCGAATACCATACATAGTACGAACATGTCACATAAATCATATTTTATAGAAGGTGACTATTCAAAACATACCACCACTGACTAAGAGAGAGAGGTGATACCTTTTCATTGGAAACTTCAACCTTGACACAACTACCACCTCCTAGAGCCTCCCTAATATACCTCCTACGCCATCAAAAACTTTCTGAGTGAGCCTTGGATATGGTTCTCATAGCTCTACGAGTTGTAACAAATCTGGTAATCACTGTCTCATAATTCTCCAAATGCCTTTGCTGATGGGAAATAACCGCTTGGACATCTTGTGCATGGTGATGTTTGTGTGGGGGTGGCCACAGCCCCTCCCTTGCTTGATGTTTATTAATTACATGATGACGGTATGAATCCCACCATCTCCTTTGTACTGGCACTCACCACGATCAGAAGAAAAATTATACTTATTTTAAAATTATCTCACCATTTGTTATACGATTATAATATATTTTAATAAAATTAAAAATATTCGTTACTAGTATTATTAGATTCACACATTACACACAAAATTAATTATGAACCATCTAAATATTTTTATGAATTATTTGAAATAATAACTTTCTTATTCACTATTTTCTTTTAAATATAATTTCTAAAAACATCACACTGTTAATATTAATCGTTAAAAGAGAAAAAATTTCAATTTTTCTTATTTTTGTATAAATAAAAAAAATAAAAAATAAAACTATATATATATATATATATATAATAATATATATTAACTATATTTCTATGTAAGGTATTCTATAAATACAAAAACACACATCCTAATTACAAGGCCGCCTCAACCACTGTTGCTAGAGTTCATCATGAAAGTCTAAACTGCCCCGGATTGGGGAAACCAGTTTGACATTATAGAAACACCAATCATATATCCCGGGATTGTCACCAAAGGAAACCCATACCTAGGACTCGGATCCATGTTTTGAAGCAAAACCCCAAGGAAGATTCAACACAGCACCACAAGAAGCGACAACAAAATGACAGACCCACTTGTCAGTCATACAAACAACAAGAACAAAAGTTATCAAATAATATTTAGAATACCGTCAGGTCCTCATCATCGCATCACACATATGAAGGTGTAAAGGCTCCACCCGTTGGTTTCTGCCGATGCGATATTGTGATGCGATCCGATCGCAATCGCATATTGCTATATGTAAAGGCTCTCCCCCTTGGTTTCCACCAATGCGATATTGCGATGTGATTCGATCGCAATCACATTTTTCTATATGTAAAGGCTCCGCCCCTTGGTTTACCCGATGAAATATTGCGATGCGATCAGATCACAATCACATATTGCTATAAGTAAAGGCTCCGCCCCTTGGTTTTTGCAGATGCGATCTGATCGCAATTGCATATTGTTAAATGTAAGGGCTCCACCCCTTGGTTTCCGCCGATGCGATCCGATCACAATCACATATTGCTATAAGTTAAGGCTCTTCCCCTTGGTCTCTGTCGATGTGATATTGCGATGCGATCTGATCACAATCGCATATTGCTATATGTAAAGGTCTTGCCCTTTGGTTTCCCCATTCTGCGATCGCTGGTGGTTCGTTGGGTGGCCATTAATGTTCTTGAAGATCACCTGCCTCCGAGTGCACTTCTTCCTCCTAAGCCATTTCATTCTTTACCAATTCCTGATATTCCAGCATCTGTTGTTCAGTGGCTAGAGTAGAGAGTGTACTTGTATGGAGATCCATTCCGCTTTCCACTCCTATATTTGACAATAGGTCAGCTGCTTTGTTTCCCTCCCGTCGTATGTGCTTGAGATTGATCGCTTTGTGGGAGGAGAGCCATATTTCGATAAGTTTTAGTCAACTCTCCATTCTCCAGCTGTTTCTCACCTTACTTGAGGTTGTTCCTTCTGGCATTTTGGTGACCATATTTAGGAGAATTTGCGAATCTTCCTCTATAAAAAGTGGGAATATACCCTATTTTTGGGCTATAATGAGTCCCTGTCATAATCCTTCTAACTCTACCGAGTTATTGGTGTCCCATCCAGTTGAGCCTAAGTAGGTTAGAATAGGAGTGCCCTTATGATCTCTGAATATTCCTCCAAATCCAGCCTTTCCTGGATTTCCTTTCGAGGCTCCATCAAAGTTTAGTTGGAACATGTGACAGGGAGGAGGAATCCACTTACTTGGTGTCCTGCTTTTTGCTTGATTTTTTCCATTGATTATCATTTCTTGGTTCCACTGCAGATTCGAATTTGTCCAGATGGTTCGTTCCAACGGGAGAGAGGGAAAGTCTTCCACAGACCATGTTTGGAGAAGTAGTGTTTCCATGATATTTTGACATACTGTATTCCATAGAGATTCCAAGGGCATAGATTGGTCCTTGAAGATTCATCGGTTTCTCTCCTTCCATAGTGTCCACATGAGAAAACTTGGTATAAGCTTCCATAAGGAGTTTAACAGCTTGCTCTTGAATGGGTTCCTTGACCAATTGCAAACAGTGGAAACTATATCTCCTTGTGTCCTTCCATCCTTTTGACATCTAGAACTGACCTTCTCCCAGAGCTTGTGCGCTAATGGACAAGAGTTCATAAGATGCTAAGTGGTTTCCTCTTCTTGCTTGCAGTTGGGACAGATGAGGGGCCTTGGAAGCTCCTCTTCTTGAGATTGTCCCAAGTAAGGATTTTATTATGACATAAGAGCCAAAGAAAGGTCGAGAATTTCGACCAGATCTTAGGGTCCCATATTTTATTCCAGCGAGGGTCGTTGACAATGTGTTCCTTCCTGATGATGTGATAGGCCTCCCTAGTTGTGAAGGATCCTTTTTCTTCATAGCCCCATCTAAGAATATCCTTTTCCTCTGAGTATTGTATTCTTCTCTTTGCTAATTCAATACTGAGAATCTGTTGAGCTGAGTCCGTTCCCTGTCTTATTATGTGGTCCATGCTACACCATTGCTTGTGCCAGAAGTGCTTGACAGTATTATAGGTTTGCATTCTTGTTTTGGAATTTGATGAGGTAAGATCAAATCCTTTAGTTTGGGTTGTTTCCGCCAGGAGTCATCCTAGAACCTTGCGGTCTTGCCGTCCTTAACTTCCCAGAAGCTATGCTGCTAAATTAGGAGCTTGTGTTGCTTGGCCGCATTCCAGATTAAAGAACCTGGGTTGACTTCTGAAATTTGGATTAATTCTTCGGTGGGTCGACTATTGGCATACTTTGCAGTCCATAGGGATGCCCAAGGGGTGGATGGCATAGTAAGCCATTTCCACCAGATGTGGGCGCCCGTAACCATATTGCTGTGGTAAGGATCATGCAGACCCATTCCACCAGCAAGCTTTGGCAGGCAAACTGTGTTCCAATTAACTAGGGCCCATTTGCGTTCTTGATCAGAGTTTCCCCACAGGAAGGATATATGTAGGCATTTTATCTCTTTGAGAAACCATTTGGGTGTAGCTAGGATCAAGAAGAGATACAATGGCATGGATTGCAGAACTGCCTTGGTTAAGACAAGGCGACTGGCCATATTGAGAGCCTTGTGAGTCCAAGAAGATAATCTAGCCTCCAGTTTTTCTAAGAGAATTCTCCAAGAGGAGTGTTTCATAACTGAGTCAGTCATAGGAGCGCCAAGATATTTGGAAAGGAGAAAAACAATTAAGAGTCCAACAATACGAGCTATAGAAGCTTGGGTGATAGCGGGGGTATGAAAAAAGAAGAATTGAGATTTGACCTTGTTTATCTTTGCGCCAGAGGCCTCCGAAATGTCCGTCAATAGTGAATTGAATTGTCGAGCTTCCTGGATTGAAGGGTGACCAAAAAGCATATTGTCGTCCACAAATTGCTGATGAGTGAAGGTTGGAGTGTTAGGAAATGACAGGCCTCTTAGTTTATGGGAAAACGGAGTAGCTTTAATGTTGCGGCCAAGTCCTTCTGCCATTAATATAAAGAGGAAGGGGGAGAGAGGGTCACCCTGTCTGATACCCCGGGACAGTTGGAAAGGAGATGAGGGGATACCATTGATCAAAATTGAGAAGAAAGAGGAAGAGATGAGACTCATGACCCAGCGAATCCAAGTTGGGGAGAAACTGAAGGCAGATAAGGTCTTTTGAATATACATCCAAGTTAAACTGTCAAAGGCTTTAGAGAGGTTGATTTTAAGTAGCATACTTGATTTCTTGGAGTGCTTCAAGGAGTGGATGATTTCGTGAGTGAGTATTATGCCATCTATAATCTGCCCGCCTTCTACATATCCAGACTACTCCGGCGAAATGAGAAGTGGTAGCAACGATTTGAGTCTTGAGGCTACGATTTTGAAAACTATCTTGTAGATGATGTTGCACAAGGAAATGGGCCGAAATTTGTCAAGGGTGTTAGAATGAGCTTCGTTTGGGATAAGGGCTATGAATGTGGCATTCATAGCTAGAAGCATCCACCTCATGGTTCTTGATTCCTCAACAGTCTACTAGACTTCCAATTTAATTAGCTCCCAGAAATTATGGAAAAAGTTGGAGGTAAATCCGGCTGGCACCGACGCCTTGCCTTCTTTCAGTTGATGAACTACGTTTTCCACTTCCTGTAAGTCGACCGGCCTGAGTAAGAGCTAGTTGTGCTCTTCTGTGATGAGTTTGGGGATGTTCTCTGTGATTTTTCCTATAGCTTGCATTCTGTCCACCTGTGGTTCTTGATGAGCTTGCTTAAAGTAGTTGAGAAGTTTGAGCACGATTTCTTCATGTTTCTCCACTTTTACCCCATACTCATTTTGGATTTGAGTAATATTGTTATTCATTCGGCGTTGAATGGTGGAACGGTGAAATTTTTTTGTATTTTTTCCCCTTCCTTTAGTCACTTGATTCTCGATTTTTGCCTCCAGAGCATTTCTTCTTGTTTAGCCCTCTCTGGGATATGAGTTTCAAGAGACTTTTCCTATTTTGAAAGTTCCTCTGATCTACCCATTGTGATGATCTGTTGCTGCAACTATTTCATTTCTTGATCTAGAGCAGTCTGAGCCTGGAAAATGTTACCAAATGAAGAATGGTTCCATTGTTTTATTTTTCTCTTGAGGTATTTAAGTTTCTGCTGAAATTTGAACATGTTTATACCATTTGGCGAAGAGAAGTTGATCCATTGTGAATTTACAAGATTGACAAAATCTGGATGTGTCATCCAAAAAGCCTCGAAGCGAAACGGCCAATGGGTAGCATTGCCTGGTCAAGAACATTGGAGAGAAATTGGCCAATGGTCTGAGCCTGTCAGTGGCAGGATTGAAGCTGAAAGGTCTCCCCCTAAATGGATTACGTTGTCAGAGATTAGGAATCTATCCAGGCGAGACACAATTTGGTGTGACCAGCTCTTTTGTTATTCCAGGTAAAAAGGCCATTGTTGAATGGCATGTCAATAATCCAACTGCTTTGAATGTAATCTTTTAGATTGTTACTTTCCTTGTCCAACTTATTCCTTCCTCCTCGCTTTTCTTCCATCTTGGTTATCATGTTGAAGTCACCCCCAGTGATCCAGAGCAAATGATTGAGGAAAGGGTATTCAGAAGTTCTACCTTATGCGTAGCTTCCTGGGGAAAATATACATTGGTTATGTGACCATGTATACCCGTGCCTGTAATGTGGAAAGTAGCTTGAAGGAAACTCTTGTTTGCATGAATGTTGTTGAGCTCGATGGTGCGTGCATCCCAGATGATTTCCAAGCCTCCTGAGGCGCCAGAAGCATCCACTACTGCTACTGTACTACCCAGCTAGACTTTTGTAGCAATTCGATCTAGAGAGATGGAGTTGCATTTAGTTTCCTACAGAAAGAGAATTTGGGGTTTCTCTTGCTTTATCATGTTCTTAATCAGTATGCGTTTCCAAGGGCTATTGAGCCCCCTGATGTTCCATGAGATTAGCTTCATGAAGGAGGTTGGAGAGAGAGTTGTAATACTTTGTGAGCTTGGAGTATCTGCCTGACTCCATTAGCATTTCCCCAATGTGGATGGTGCGTTGAAGATTCGTTTTCCTCCCTCTCTTTTTGTTTTCTTTGATTATGCTTTTCCCATCCCATAGACCTCTGGTTTGAATACGTAGGGATTTTTGCCTTTGAGCTCTGGAGAGAATTACTTCTAGATTCTCCAACTGTCGCTTTGGGATTTTATCATAATTTTTTGTTTTGCATGCCTGCTCTAGACCAAGAATGTCCAAATACCCAATGTCTATGCTTTCTTGTTCTTCTTCCATATGTTGTGTGTCACTTATGTCTTTTATTGTTTCTGTTGCCCTGCAAAGGTTAGGCTGCGAGTTATCTACCTCAATTCCTTGCGAGTACCAGGTTGGGACTGTGCGCATAGCCGTGGAGGAAGGATCTGTGGGTAATGGTTCTTATGGGATTTTTTTTTGGATCAGAATGTGTAGGTTGTTTGTTCATCATGGGATCCTTCGCAGGTGGGACAAGGGGCTCAGGGTTGTGTATTTCTTGTCGGGTTAGAACTTCAAAATTGTTACACGTAGAGGGTTTTGATGAACTGGCTTGAGGATTCTTAGGGATTGTAGCAGGTTTCTTATGATTTTTCCTACAATTGGCAACTTTAGTGAAGCCAGTCAGATCCAGCTCCTTAGAGGCAATGGTATTCGAGTGTTTCTGGTTTAGAGGACAGTCCCGAAACAGGTGACCCAGTGCATGGCATCTCCTGCATCTGAATGGCACATGTTCATAATCAATTTAACTGAACCCATTCAACATCATCATGAAAAATACTTACCGCATACAGAAGTGCCATGCTAAGGTGCATATAGATACAAATGCGGGCGAAGGAGGTATATCTTTAGATTTTTGTTTCCTTTCCCATTTTGACAAATTCACCGAGACCATTTCCTATGGTTTGTAATGTCTCTTTGTCCCAGTATTCCATTAGGAGTGAGTAGAGACGGATCTAGACTAACGCCTAGTTGAGATCTTCTTTGTGTCCACCCATCCCCTCAAATATATTCCAGCTGCGTTGAAAAAATAGGGGTCGCCATCTAATACTCTGGTTCAGTCCTCCAAGTAGTTAAAGATGGCCGTGAAGAACCCATTAGGTCCTAGCTGCAACGTTATGTATCCTTTCGGCTTCCACTTCACTGCTATCTAGCCATGCAACGCTTTCTCTGTTGGCCACATACCTATGAATTTTCCTATCAATGCATGATCTCTCATGTACTGGATCTAAGCATTGATCCAATGACTTGGGAGCTCTATTTTCGGGCGTTAAGTAGCAACCAGTCTATAGGTGTTGGAGGTGACCTGGGGATTCTCCCTGTTGTTCACCTTGGCATCTTGTGGATCCATCTTCTTTCTGTTTCCATTTTGATCAGCTGAACTAGTTCCTTCCTCACGCCTCAGGGGAGAATCATTTACGTTGGGGAGAGGCGCAACGTCCTCCCCCTGGGGGGTATTCATGTTTCTCGCGCTGCTTCTTGTCACGTGCTGCCATTCATATTGCTGGTGGTATGACAGTATTGCAGAAGTCTGCTCAGGTCTGTCGTTGCAGGTTCTACAGAAACCCTAGGTCACCATACCCTCAGACGCTCTCGTTCCCCCACTGACTTTGAGCAGTCTTTACGAAAGCTAGACTTAAGTTTTTGATCTCTCTCTCTCTCTCTCTATATATATATATATCTATCTATATATATATATATTATATATATATATATAATATAATAATATATATATTACAAGCTATATTTTTCTTATATTTATGATTGATACTAAAATATCTTTCTATTAGTAATATTATTAATTGTTTTTATGTGTCCACTCAATTTGAATATTAAAACATTACACATGTTTTGTCATCTTTATCTTATAATATAAAAACATTATACATGTTTTATTATTTTTATCTTATATTGTGAGAATTAGTTATAAGTTTAGCAATGTTCATTTTTTTCTTAACACTAGCTAAAATAAAAAGATAATTTTGGTTTTCGAGATTGACGTTGATCACCTCCTTACAATATCTTATTGTTCTTCATCCCTCCAACTCTTTATTTACCCACGAATTCTTATTAATTGTGGAAGTAATAATATGTTTAATATTATCCTTATTCTATAATATAACATCCTCCCTTATCCCCCAATGGGCTAGCCAAGCTTGGACATCCTTATGCCATCCTTACTTGAGTTGAAGCCGATGATTTTTAATAGAGTTAAAAGTAATTTTAGGAAATATCTTGCCAATCCATGTTGCATATATTCTTCTTTTACATAAGGTACCTATTCATAATCACACTTTCAATGGGGGAAATGATGGCTTCAGTTAGGAGGATAGAGTAGTGAGTATTTTCTTTCATCTTGATTTTGTAGGTTATAAACTACTTTTGAATCTGGTCAATCTTCCTCCATGACTATCTGGATGTATTGTAACCTTACAAGTCATATCCATATAAAATAATAGGAGTGATGAGAATTTCAAACATATTTCTCCCTATACTGAAAGATATACCAACTTACAATTGTTTTCAAGCCCACAATAAGCTTTCCAGCCTCCATTTACGATTTTCTCAATGCTATAATTCCAATTGATCTTATGACGTATGTTGATTCCCATATATTTTTTTGAATGACCTTCCTCTAGGTAGTGGTTATCAGAAATGAAAGTATCATAGATGATTTTTTTGGATTTATTTATCAAACTTTAGTTTTTTTTTTCAATATTAACAATCAAACCCATCTTGGAGTAGAAATATTGGAGGGTTCTTAGTTGTTTTTGAGATCATAATGGCTACTTTTCAAAATAACAATACCATAGCATAAAGAATAATATTTATGACTATATCAATGAATGCAGAAGCAACACAATCTTCCTCCTCCAAACACTCTTCTAGTTTATCAATGTATATGCCAAAAAGAGTACACGATAGGGACACCCTTGCTTGAATTTTTTAATGAAATTAATTTCTTTTTACCAACCCCCAATGGTCCTAAGCTTGGAAATAACATTCCCATACAACTTTGTCACAAAAACCCTCAACTCAAGAGGAATCATTCTCTCTTTTAGCCTTTTCAATGGCTTTGTCGTAGGAATGGTGTCAAAATATTTTCTAAAGTCAACAAGACAATATTAGAGCTTAGATTTATTATTGCACGATTCCTTAACAATTATCATAAGAATAACTAGATAGTCCATAGTTAAATGATGTATTATAAAAGTAGTTTTGCCTTCATCTCTTTGAACATGCAAAGTAATTAATAATCAATTTACACTGTATAATAACTATGATTATGAATATTTACTTATTTGCATGTGATTTCTAATAATAATTTGAAAAACAAATTAAAGTTAAAGAAATCTTACCTCATTTTTATAGGAAAATAAATTATTTAAGTTTGTGAAACTTCAAAGATAAAGATAAGTATACAATTATTTTCATTATATATATTTTTAATCCCTCCCATGTTGTGATTATAGCAATTGATTAGTCATCATAACAACTTGATTAAAAAGGGATTATAATGATCAATTAGTCATCAAAATAACTTTATTAAGATAAATTCTCGTTAATCTTGTAAATTTTTTAATAATTATTAATGGTGTTGTCTAACTATTCTAGGTTTTGGAGATTTTGGCTAGAATATGATGAAATAACTTTTTGGTTAGATCATGATTTTTTTATGTTTAAAATGCATTTTTAAAGTTATAGCAGGTATATTATAATATTTTTAATTATTAAAATGAATTTTAGAATATACATGCATGCATGCATACATACATACATACATACATACATATACATACATACATACATACATACATACATACATACATACATACATATATGCGTCTGAGGAAAGAAATCAACCTCTCTTTGATTCTAAGGGGTAGAGTGAGGTTATTGGTACCAAGTTAGCCCATAAATATACTCACTTAATAATTCCCAAGTGCTTGAAGCCAACACAACAATATTAATAACATGAAGTTGTTTCAATAATATTTATCAAAGAGATTATGCTAAGCCCTACATAAGCCCCATGATAAACCCAAAACCCTTTACTAAGCTCTAGATATTCAATGATTACATTTCTATTGTTATATTTCTATGTAGGCTAGAACCCCTCATGGCCCCATTTTATTATAATTGAATCATTTGTCACACACACACACACACACACACACACACACACACACACACACATATATATATAGCCTTAGTATCATAAAGCATTGTATTTTTCATTGTATTTATTATAAAATGAGGCTCCCCCCTCAAAGTGTACTATAGTTATTAGTTTCTTATTTTTTTTTAAGGTCAAAGGATCATAACATTTGGTATCAAAACTCTTGATCCTAAGGTTTTGTTGCTTTAAATAGGTCATTATGGAATTTTTACTATAATTTTTTCTTTAGGAGGTTTTAGATAGTGAAACCTAAAGAAGATTGATATGGCATCTCCATAAATATCTATTTCAAGTTTTAAATCTTGGTTCACTATATTTTTGGAGATATGGTCTAAGAAGTGAAGGTTTTTGAATGCCCCCAAATTCTATCTCCAATAGGTCAACTAGACATTTTCGCTATAACTTTTTCTCTATGAGGCTTTAGACCATGAAACTTAGATATCATTGAGATGAAATCATGGTTAATATATGGTCCAAGTCACAGATATTTATTCACTATATTTTTGGATATAGGTTCCAAGTAATTTAGGGTTTATGTATGCTTCAGAATTCCGTCTCAAACAGGTCAGTTTGGCATTTGTTATATAACATTTTTCTATAAGGCTTCATAAAGTGAAACTTGAACCACATTAATGAGAAACATTGGGGAATAACATGTTTGAATTTCATAATTTGGTTAAAAGTAATTTGGTGTTTATACCATATGGAATTTAGGGTTTTTGAATAGTCAAGAAATAAATTTTAAACACGTCAACTTGTTTTTTTGCTATATATTATTATCTGGAAATTTCAAACTATGAAATATTTTGGAATTTTAGGAGACATATAGAAGTGCTTTGGGTAAAAATTTCAAAATTATATTTCAAGAATTCGATATGTGGCACTGTATAAAATTTTACTCATGGGAAGAGGAAAAAAAAAGTCAACAAGTTTTAGGAAAGTTATTATAACTTTTAGTTGGAACATCAAATCCATTTCGTACCTATAGAATTGTAGAAAGTATATATCAAAGTATTGTAGAATAAATGTCCTTTTCATTAAGGCCTCAAATATTGAAGATATGTCATTAAAGCTTCAACCATTATGATATTCTCCAAATTAAGCTACATAATTTTCTAGTGGCCTAACTGTTCATTAGAAGATCCCCCTGTTTCATTGTAATAAAGAGGAGGGTTGTTATTATTTTCCAAAATGCCTCCGAAGAAAGCTACTGCATCGATTAAATCTACTTAAGCCTCATCTTTAACTCATGAAGAAAGTGAAGACTTAATATTTATGTTATCTCAATTAGATAAGAAAGTTAATGAAATGGATGGTTAGTATGTTGAAAAAGGTGGATTCTTAAGAAAACCTTGAATGAGAAATGGAAAACAAGATGAATAAAAATAAGGAAAAAAATTCAAAGATCCATGATTTCCATCGAAAATCTTCTCTCAAAGAGGCTTCCTAAAAGGAGTGTGGGGATCCATGTAAACTATGAACATAAGGTGATAGCAGGCCCCTTCGGTGGCATGCTCTCTTTCCTAGTATTTTTCCTTCCTTATGGTGACACACCTTTTCATTTTAATTAAATTTAAACCCTTCTTGCCATTGGCATGAGGAAGTCCCTTTACTTTTGGATGAAACCCTATTTCCTTCCTTATATATATATTTATTATATATTTATATATATATATATATTATATATATATATATCATATATAGTATAATATATTGAATACCCTTCTTGCCATTGGCTTGAGGAAGCCCTTTACATTTGATGAAACCCTATTTCCTCCTCCTATAGATTATATATATATATATATATATATATATATATTTAATATAGATATAGGTCCTACATAAAACCTGGCTGACGAATAACTGATCGAGAGTTAGGCTTTTTCTCATGGTCACAACTTCACTTTTAGGCACGAAGGCCAACATAGATCATTTTAGATACACATTGGGATAATTAGCAATATCTTGTAACTTAATAAAACTACATATCATCTATGACTCACTACTTATTATATCTGACAAATAATTCAATTGCTTTGTGGGTCCCACTCCAGGTTAGGAGTTGGGGGCTCTCAACATGCTTCCACTATGACTTGGCTCCAAGGACTAACCTCCAACTAGTTGGGGTTAGGTTTCTCACGTTCTTACTCAAATAATGAGCCCAACTTTTCTTGAGGCCGACTAATCCTACCAAGGTCAAGACTTAAAGTTTTTTCCACATTCTTATCTCCACAAAACTCGACTTTCCTCTAAATGTAGTTGGTTGACTCCTTCAACGATCATAAGATAGACAATGATCTATGTTGAACCCACTCAAATCTTTCTTTTGCATTGTTGGAATTCAAGGCACACACCATTTCTAACTATATTTGCTACAAGACGACCTGATATAGAGGTTATTTGCCTTGCTACAACACTCTAAATTTGAAAATGGTCTTTGGGAGATTTTGTGGTTTTCTATTTTACTATCTACGATATTCCAAATTCTTGGTGTTATACTAATCCAACCTTATGCCTATATACTTGTTATGCCATAATTCCAAAGGGACTCGAATTCTCATGTGCGAGAGAAGTTCAAGATTTATTTTTTCACTTGCTCACACCTAACGATCTCGTGGAGTCTCTCTAATAAAGAATAGAGGTCATCGATTCAACAAACAATCAATGATTTAATTTCTCACGCACACTCTGTTAAAACATGATACATAGATATTAGCCTACTAATGACACTACTCCATAATTTCACGATAACTTCTAACGTAGGCTTAACTTCTTTCGATTACCATCATCCTCTATAGATTATTATTTGCTCTCTGCGTCAGAGACACCCTCTGTTTCTAATCTGACTTCATTTTTCTTCAATGTACACACATTTAGATAGAATTGTGGACACACAAATCATGCCAATTCTATTAAAAGTAAACGAAATATTTAGAGAGGAAGTACCAAGGCTCACTTCTTCGGCTCTTATCTTTCTACAAAAAAAAAATTGTCATCTCATTGTACATCTACACATATGTAGTTTTTATTTGTGGGGAAAATGACTTTCTAGGGAAAATAAATAAGACATATGTCCAAAAATACCAAACACCTAAGCTAAACACTTGCTAAAATTTATGATGACTCACTTAAAAAAATCTTCACAACATGATGGTTCAGATTCCTCTATAATCAAGACAATTGTAGTTACATTAAAAATCTCTCTACCTCTAGTTTATGCAAATAAATTGAAGAAAATAAGACTTACAACTGGAATTTATATGTCCCCTTTTGTGGCCTAGACAAAATGGTATAACTAGTGTTGACGCTCCTCCATCAAACTCCTTGGGTGGAAAAAAATTGACCTCCTTGTCAAATTATTAAATCCTTTAGGATCCCAAACAAAATGTCATTGTTTTTCATAGACATAGATGCCTTGTTGTTCCAACTCTAGTTTCAGTTTGCCTGGATCCCCCACATAATTTTGCAATATGCCCCTTACATTGCTAGGCAAATATTGCACAATCATCTACTTGTTGTTGTTGGTTGTTGTTCTCCTCCTTTTGTGACAGACATATGCTTATTAAATGGTATAAATTATCATCCATCTTAGTCCTATTACCATCCTATTTTAGCTCAAACTTTACATGTTGAATGTTAATCATTTTATTCACCAAATTTTCATCCAAAGATATTAGCTCCACCAATAAATTTAAAGTGTCCTCATCACTCATCATGAGTAGTTCATTTAAACATTTCTCTTCATCTTCATCATCTTTCTCCTGAAGGCCTTTTCAAGCCAATTCAATTTTGTTCACTTCAGCAATAATATCTTTACTTGTATACTTGTCCTTATTGTTTTCCATCACAACCTTTCTCTCTATATTGCAAAAGAAAATTTTATCACTCCTAGTCTCAAAATTACCTCATATTGTATTGAGTACCTTTCTACATAAACACACCAACTCTATATTTTAAAAGCATATGACATCTCATTCTACTGTTACTTTCATCAACATTTCTCTTTTATGTGAAAAGTTCCCCTCCCTGTACTACTTATCAAGTGATAGCACATCCTCGTTTACTGCAACATAAATTAAATTTTTTCCTTCTTGAATGGTTTTAAAAACCAAGCCTTCAATGGAAATCTTTATGGCAACCCTAGGTGGTTGTCCATTTTCTACAAAACTCATTGCTACCTCATATGCTCCTTTTACCTGTTGGTCATAGTTCCTAGTTTCTTTTATGTTTTTTCCTCTTACATTCTCATCATTTTGTATGAAAAATTGCAATGGTTGTCACTCCTTCCGACCTACATATAAAGATAGATGATCAGTTTTAAAGGAGTTAGGCTATTGGGCCTCCACTGATGTTTCTAGCATATTTTGTATATTTGGACATATCTAGTAGTCCATGAGACTTTTAGTTAGTCCCATCTCCTCAACCTCACTATCATCTCCACTCCATTTTATGATATATTTTAAGGGTTATTCTTATATCTTGGTTCTCATCCGTTATTGGGGTTATCACTGGCAACTACTTGCATAATTATTTCTCTGCTTTTTCTTGGTTTTGGGAGGCATTCCATGCTCCTTCTCCTCTTTGTTGTACATTATTTACATGATTCTAGTCTGCATTTAGATAAAATTAACCCACTACAAAGACAAGAGGCCATCTAAACACCTTTGTTAATTCTTTTACTAGCTCTTTTGTGAGACTTTCTTCACATTCCTTGAGACATTCTATTTGTGTCCCATCAACATCCTATTTTTGTAGCTCCCTCTACTGCTTTGGACTGCATGGAGCCCATGATACATTTATAAAATATCACCCCAATGTTTTCCCCATCTCTAGGGTTTATGCCTTTCTCGGGTCCACTACAATGAATTTTCTTCTCTGATTCGACCAGCCTGAGTCCTTTTTCGTTTAACTGGGAAATTGAAAATTGCTTCACTTTCTTCCCTAGTTTTTTGGCCTTAGGGGTTTTCCATTTAAAACCCCTCTATCTGAAAAGAAACTTGAACCTACTCCTCAAGTTCAATATTAGTCTATGGTATTCTTGTCCTAGCACCATCTTCACTAAATTGAATTTCTCTTTCAACTTATCCACCTCCTCATCAAATTCTTCTTGGCTTAATTTCTTCTTCATGGCATTCCTCTTAGCATCATTTCCTTTTCCGCTGTGTTTTTTTTTTTTAATTTGATTATTTCCATTAGTAATCATCTATTTCCTCTCCATCTTATGATATTTGGCTTTCCCACTGTGATTTGCAGACAAGCCCATGTAAAAATTCATCTCTATTTCTTTTTACCTTAACACCTCACCTCCACCTGGCTATTGTTGTCTCTTGGTTCCCTTGTCTAGAACCTCTTTATCACTCCTTTCTCCCCTCTAGCTTATTATACACCTTGCTCAAACCTTGAGAACTCCTCCAGTTCTCTTCTCTTGAGGACCTCATCTATCCCCTTGAATCTCCAACCACAACTGGGTTTTCTTCTTCTTCTACAAGCTCTCTTGCTACAAGGGTTCTTGCCATTTCTTCTGAACACTGCTAATTTTTTTATAGATGTTGCTGGATGTAATCATGCCACCCAAATATACTTCTACCTACAATTGTTAGCTTGCTTGCTAAGATTTAAATAACTTGATGACCAATTACTTGCCAGGGTTTTTCATAATATCTCTCCCAGCTCTTCATTTGTCTAGGATCTCCTTTTCTCCTTTTAGATCTATTCCTTGTTAGAAATTCCTTCCTCTGTGCATATATCCTATCATTTATGTCCTTTCCTTTCAACATCAAATTGTCATTCATTATTAAACAAAGAAATGATTACCTTCTGATGTAGTGTATTCTCCTCTTCATTGGTTCCAACATATGCTAGGTCATTCCTCTGTCCACGAAAACCTCCATTGAGATCATCTTTCTAGTGTAGTCTTCTTCAATTTGTAGCAAATATGATACCAAACTGACAACAAGTCCCTTTGGTGGCCTTATCCCTTTCCCAATATTCTTCCTCCCTTGTGTTCAGACACATTTTATTTTTCATTAAATTGAAACCCTCTTGGTTTATTTATATCAACATAATTATAGACCCAATATACATATATATGTATCTATATATATATTATATATATATATATATATATATATATATATATATAATATATATATATATATATATATATATAGATAAAGATATATATGTGGGTCCTACATGGAACTTGGTTGGTGGATAGTTGATCAGGAGTTGACCTTTTTCTCATGGTGATAACTTCTCCTTTAGGCACAAAGGCTGAGAGAGATTATTTAAAATATACAATGGGTTGATTCTCGATACCTCATAAATAAATAAAAATATATATCATTCACAACTCTCTTCTTGTTATATCTAGAAAATAAATTAATTGCTTCATGGGTCCCACTCTAAGTTAGGATTTGGGGACTCTCTCCATGCTTCAGCTATGAATTGGCTCTAACACCTGACCTCCAACTAGTCAGGTTTGAGTTTCTCACGTTCTTACATAAATAACAAGCCTAGATTTTCTTGAGGCTGAATGGTCCTAGCAAGGTCAAGACTCATAGTTTTTTTGAAGTTCTTACCTCCATGAACTTTGACTTTCCTTTGAAGCTGACAAGATGACTCCAAGTATCACAAGCTACTTGACGATATTTGTTGAACCCACTTGGTGTTTTCTTATGCATTGCTTATTTTAAAGCCATGCACCATTTCTAACTGTATTTGCTACATGAAGACCTTGTATGTACGTTATTCGCCTTGCTGCCACACTCTAAATTTGAACACAATCTTTGGGAGATTTTTCAGTTTTCCTTTTACTATATACAAGATGCCAAAGGCTTAGTGTTGTACTAACCCAACCTTTCACCTATATGCTTGTTATGCCACAATGCTAAAGGGACTAGATCTTCTCATGCTTGAGAGAAGTTCAATATTTATTTTTTCTCTTGTTCACACCTGGCGATCTCATGGAGTCTCTCCAATAACGAATAAGGGTCATCAATTCAATAAACAATCAATGGTTTAATTTCTCACACACACTTTATCAATGTGTGATTGATCTGAAAATGGAATGTACTTGTTTAAGGGTGCAAGGTATCCATTTTCCATAATTTCAAATGTGAGTTATACAGTCCAAGTGACCTCTAAAAAGGTGAAAACTTCTTATTTCTTATACAGAGATAGACTGTAGGGGCATTCACCGGACATGTCACCTCTAAAGAGAGGATGAGTTCCAAAGACTACCTGGCTCTCTACAGGCTCTGCCTAAAGAAATAACGAAGTAAACACATAGAAGTCTTTGAAATACACATACTTGAAGTTTGATGTCTTGCGGAATAAGACAAATAACTTTCTGCAGTTGAATAGGTGATTATGTGTGTATGCAAGTAATGTATATTTGTTGTTTAACACTTTATATCAGTTTTGTTTAGCATATCATCTTCAGCAAATAAAGACATCAAAATGATAAAGCAGTTCACCCCTTCTGGGCTACATCTGCTGGACCAAGTTCTCTCCAACTAGGCTTGTCCTCTTGTATTAAAAATTCTACAAAGGCTAATACAAGAATATGAATGTCTCGAAAGATAGATCTGACTGTAAATATAGAATCAGAAGATAGGAATTAGCTAAATGTGCTCTTTCCCAAGCACTAAACAGTGAAATTGTACCTCATACAGTACTTTCCCCAATTGGCCCTCGTGGCCCTTTAAATTTGCATGGAGAATTTTGAGGTGAAGATGACCTCAATAGGTTCTGAAACCTCTACCATTAGACTTAGAAGGTCGAAAATAGCATACATAGGCTTTTGAATCACCAAAAATGGATGAACATAGCCCCCAAACAGCTCAAGCACTGAAATGGCCCTAGTGGACCTGAAAGCTTCCTTGAAGCTAAACAGTGAGAAGAATGCCTCAACAGGAAAAACGAGATGTAGAAATAGATTTAGAATGTTGAAAAACTTCAAGAATGACCTTCGTTCCACATTCACTGGCTGCACAATTCCCAATGCAGCTCCCAAACTGATTTGGCCCTAGTGGCTCCTGGAACTTCCACGAAGCTAAAACACCTGTAAATGACCTCATATGACTATGAATCCTACTCCAGTGGCTTAAGAAGGTCAAAGATACCCAAAATAAAAATAAAAAATCGTCCAAAAAGGACTTTCCTAGCCAAAGTTATGGCCATTTACTCCCACCTGCTAGTTTGTCCTTGAAAAACTCCAGACAAAACTGACTAACTACCAGATAACCCCACTAAATATGGGGCGGCCGCCAAATTTGGCGCCACCACCAACAGATCCGCTAAATCTGCCATAACCGTTAGATAAATTGTTAGTTGTATTTATTGCATGTGACCGAATCGGTGGTTGGGGGTTAAATGCATTGGATTAAACGCCAAAACGGTTATGGTTTATAGCCCATGGTTCAATGGCGAAGGTCACGTGGTATGGGGGCTGGCCCTTAGGGGCTGGCCACCTTGGGGCCCCGCCCAAATGAAGTTTAAACTTCATAACATATTTCTTCCACCACAAGACAACGAATGCTTCAATGGCCTAACGGTAAGGTGTGGGTGTGTTAGACCGAAGGTCGCCGGATCGAACCTCTCCATTGCCAAATTTTTAACATTTGCCCAAAAGCTCAGTTGATGTCATCATGATGTCACCCATGCTACGTGGCAGCCTCCGAGCTTGCCACGTGGCATCCTGCCATTTGCTGCCCAAAAGGAATATTCCTTGGCATGTTCCAAGGAATATTCTATGGAATATTATTTTTTTAATTTTTTTTTTGAAAAAATTCAAAAATTAAGAGTCATTGGGCGATTTTGTTTTTGGCATAACTTCTGCATATGGAGACCGTTTTTTGAACCGTTTTTGGCACCGAAATCAGGAGGACGAGCTCTACCAAGTCATTTAGGTTCGAGCTAGTTTTGAGTACTTTCATTTTTGACCATTTTACGACACTTGGTCCTGAGCTCCTGATCACAGCTCCCAAATGAGAAGGCTTTTGGTCCCCAAAAGCTTACTGAATCTCTGAACTGAACTGTACAACACTTGAGGAATAGAACTATCCTCTTCCATTCAGCCAAAAGAGCATACTGATGCCAAAATGTCCTGCCTTGCCAACTGTCATCATGGCAACTTTTCGCTGCATAAGCCAAGTACTCGTCGAATCCCGACCAAGTTCTTTCGCCAGACAAATCTAAGATTGGAGGAACCAGCAATGGAACTTGCTGATATATGAGCTGAAATATTCCTCTGAGCATGTGGGCTTGCCAACTGTCATGATGCCCATCCATGGCACCTTCGCTCCAGAAGAATAGCTGCCTCCCAAATGAGAAGGCTTTTACAAAGATGAAACACTTCATCATTTCTCCTCTTTACAATCTTGGAGATCAAATTAACTTTTTCCAAGTCAATATTACATTACATGCATGGTTAAAAACAAAGTAATCAACCCTTTAAGTTAATCACACATACACATTTAAAATACAAGGAAATCATCATGATCCCTATGCTCATGCATATCATTCTCATGCATGCAGTTTATCTTTCAACTTTCTCTTAAGTACAATCAAAAGTACAATATCCTCGATTACATGTACATGTATTTTCAAAGATGAAATGAATATAACTTTCGCTATGATAGAGTGTCTCATACTCAGCTTTTCCATCGCGCAACTTGCATTCCCTTAACAAAGAAATGCATTCAATCAAAAGACATGCAACTTTAATTGGATAATAGTTCTAACCATTTCTTACCAATCCATTTCAAAGGCGCTTCCTTTAACTGAACGTCGATATCAACATGTGTGTCATCTTGACACATATCAATGATGGAAACTTCCTTCCCATTCTTGCCATACTCTTTCTCCAATTTCTTCAACTTTTGTGGAAGCATTGTTGGATTCAGAGTCCAACACATTTCAGTAGTATGTCCTTGCTTATGGCAGTAGGTGCAACACATGTGCATCCTCTTGACAGCATGATTTGTCTTGTCCAATGGACCTTTGGCTTCTTGCTTCTTTTCCTTCAAAAGTTTTTTGTATGTGGCCATTCTCTTCCAACATTTAGAAACATTATGGTTATCCAAACCACAAAAGGAACATGCAATTTTTTTCCCATATCTATGTGGAAATTTACCATGCTTTACATGATCAAAGGAAATATGATCAAAATTAGATTTATACCCTTCTCTTTCACCTTCATTACCTTCATGAGGAGGTGAATCGATAGAAGAAGAAGCTCCCTTTGGAATGCTATCAATCCCGTCAATGGTTTTAGAGCTTTCACCACATCCTGGTTCAAGTGCATGCTTATGCACACCTTCTTCTTGCAAGGTATGTTTCAAACTATTGCATTCCCCAGTAATACAATCTTTACCAACTTGAGGTAGGGAACTTGAAATGAAACTCCTTCTAGGAACTGTTTCAATTGCCTTCATGACTGCTTTGGAACTTTCTCCATAAGATTGTCCATAGCCAAGACCCAAATTCTTAGGCCATACCTCAACCATTAATGGCTCAACTATACCTTGTGCATGTTTTCCCAATCCTTTTCCTTCATATCCCATTTTGGACATCAACTTGGACCCTATGCCTCTAGTATGTTTCTCAAAACAACTAACACACTTTTCAATTGAGGAAATTGAAGACAAGTTTGAATGATTTACCTCATCCTCATGCATTTTCTTGGATAAAGATTCTTGAGCTTGAAGGAGTTGTTTCTCCATCTCATCCAGTCTTTGGAGAATTATTTCCTTCTCATCCTTCATAGCCAACAATTGTGCATGAAGCTTAACACTTTCTCTTTGATCCTCAATGAGAATCTGCACCATGTCCTTCACCTTAATCAACTCATTCTTCATGCCATCATTGAAGAGCTTTGTGAAGGAGGAACCTTCACTTGTGGAAGAAGTTGACATTATGTAAATGGTAAATTAAACAAAAGAAACTTCCAAATAAGAGTTCTCAAAGCTTTCAATCAAATGACAAGCTTTAACCAAATGTCAAACAAAAAACCCCTCCTTATTCAAGAAACCATTTGCAACAAATAAAACAGTCAATCTCTTACACTGCATTAACACCTTTTGCAAAAACAAATGCTCAACCTGAGCTCTGATACCATCTGATCTGAAAATGGAATGTACATGTTTAAGTGTGCAAGGTATCCATTTTCCATAATTTCAAATGTGAGTTATACACTCCAAGTGACCTCTAAAAAGGTGAAAACTTCTTATTTCTTATACAGAGATAGACTGTAGGGGCATTCACCGGACATGTCACCTCCAAAGAGAGGATGAGTTCCAGAGGCTACTTGGCCCTCTACAAGCTCTGCCTAAATAAATAACGAAGTAAACACATAGAAGTCTTTGACATACACATACTTGAAGTTTGATGTCTTGCAGAATAAGACAAATAACTTTCTGCAGCTGAATAGGTGATTATGTGTGTATGCAAGTAATGTATATTTGTTGTTTAAAAATTTATATCAGTTTTGTTTAGCATATCATCTTCAACAAATAAAGACATCAAAATGATAAAGCAGTTGACCCCTTCTGGGCTACATTTGCTAGACCAAGCCTCTCCAACTAGGCTTGTCCTCTTGTATTAAAAATGCTACAAAGGCTAATACAAGAATATGAATGTCTCGAAAGATAGATCTGAGTGTAAATATAGAATCAGAAGATAGGAATTAGCTAAACATGCTCCTTCCCAAGCACTAAACAGTGAAATTGTACCTTATATAGTACTTTCCCTAATTGGCCCTCGTGGCCCTTTAAACTTGCATGGATAATTTCGAGGTGAAGATGACCTAAATAGGTTCTGAAACCTTTTCCATTAGACTCAGAAGGTCTAAAATAGTAGACATAGGCTTTTGAATCACCAAAACTGGATGAACATAGCCCCCAAACAACTCAAGCACTGAAATGGCCCTAGTGGCCCTGAAAGCTTCCTTGAAGCTAAACAATGAGAAGAATGCCTCAACAGGAAAAACGAGCTGTAGTAATGGATTTAGAATGCTAAAAACCTTTAGGAATGACCTTCGTTCCACATTCACTGGCTGCACAATTCCCAATGCAGCTCCCAAACTGATTTGGCCCTCGTGGCTCCTGGAACTTCCACGAAGCTAAAACACCTGTAAATGACCTCCGATGGCTGTGAAACCTATGCCAATGGCTTCAGAAGGTCGACGACACCCAAAATCAAAAAAAAAAATTCGTCCAAAAAGGACTTTCCTAGCCAAAGTTATGGCCATTTACTCCCAACTACCAGTTTGTCCTAGAAAAACTCCAGACAAAACTGGCTAACTGCCAGATAACCCTACTAAATATGGGGTGGCCGCCAAATTTGGTGCCACCGCCATTAGATCCGCTAAATCTTCCATAACCGTTAGATAAACTGTCAGTTGTATTTATTGCATGTGACTGAATCGGTGGTTGGGGGTTAAATGCATTGGATTACGTGCCAAAACGGTTATGGTTTATAGCCCATGGTTCAATGGCGGAGGTCACGTGGTATGGGACCTGGCCCTTAGGGGCTGGCCCCCTTGGGGCCCTGCCCGAATGAAGTTTAAACTTCATAAAATATTTCTTCCGCCACAAGACAACGAATGCTTCAATGGCCTAACGGTAAGGCGTGGGTGTGTTAGACCGGAGGTCGCGGGATCGAACCTCTCCATTGCCAAATTTTTAACATTTGCCCAAAAACTCAGCTGACATCATCATGATGTCACCCACGCTACGTGGTGGCCTCCGGGCTTGCCACATGGCTTCCTGCCATTCGCTACCCAAAAGGAATATTCCTTGGAATGTTCCAAGGAATATTCTATGGAATATTCTTTTTTTAATTTTTTTTGAAACAAATTCAAAATTTAAGAGTCATTGGGCGATTTTGTTTTTGGAATAACCTCTGCATACGGAGACTATTTTTCGAACCATTTACGACACCAGAATTAGGAGGACGAGCTCTACCCGGTTGTTCATGTTTGAGCTAGTTCTGAGCACTTTCATTTTTAACCATTTTACGACACTTGGTCAGAGCTCCTGATCAGTGATACAAATATATTAACCTACTAATGGCACTACTCCATACTTTTGTGGTAGCTTCTAACATAGGTTTAACTCCTTTAAACTACCATCATCCTCTCTAGATGATTATTCTCTCTCTAAAATTGAGGCACTCTTTCTTTCTAATAGGACTTCCTTTTCCTTAAATATACGTAAATTTAGATAAAAATATGGACATAGGAAATCATGATAATTCTATTAAACATAAATGGAATATTTATAGAGGAAGTGCCAAGGCTCACTTCTCAATATCTTCTCCTTCTACAAAAACTCTTTGCCATCTCACTATACATATACACATACATAATTCTTATTTTTTGGGAAAATATTTTTCTAGGGCAAAAAACTGGACATATGTCCAAAACTACCCAACACCTAAGCTAAACAATTGTCAAAATTTACAAAGACTCACCTCAAAATATCTTAACGACATGATAGTCTAGATTCCTCTAGAATAAGGACTATTATAGTTACAATAAAAATCCTTCTACCTCTAGTTTATGCAAATAAATTGAAGAAAATAAGACCTAGATCTAGAATTTACATGTCCCGTTTTGGGGCCTAGACAAAATGGTACAACTAGTGTTGACGCTCCTACATTATAAGGAGAATCATGTTCTTGAGAATCAATCTCATCTAGGGAGTATGCTATCACAATTGGTGAGAACAAATTTTGAATCATAGAACCATATCTATGAATTTTCAGTTTAATATCCACATCATCAAGCATTCAAGTCAACACCAACGAACTACTACATTTTGAAGATTAATATGAGGAAATTTTAAGGGAATGATCCCATAACATGGATATTTTAGATGGAGCAGTACTTTGATCTATACTAGGTGGCATCCTTACAAAGAGTAAATATTGCATCCATGTTTTAAAAAAAAAGAGAAACATGTATGGTATCAATGGATTTTTGAAAGAAAAAATGATTTTTTTATATTTTGGTCCACTTTTAGAGATGATTTGATATCACATTATTAGGATATCAAGAATGACACATTTTTTAGTTAATTGGTGTCAATGGCTCGTGAGCAGTGACTACCTCTCTATGGTTGCAAGTACACCAAGGGACCAAATCTAGTTTTTTAGGAATTATGGAGGGATGCAGTCCTCCATTCAAGGAGGTTTCCTCTCATCCACTTATTGTATAAATAAGAGATCTTAATAGCTCAATATGGGTTTAAATTCTAGAGGATAAATAGTGAATATCAGAGGAGACTCTCTCTTCTTATTTCAGTTGTTATGTTACATTCTTGAACACTTTTGAGGTTAATGAAAAACTTTATTTTTTTCTCAACCTAAGTTTGTTTCAAGGGACCCAAGTCTCCTAAGGTTAGTACCTAACCCAAGTGCTCAAGCCCTTTTGTACATTTCTTTCACATGTATTTAGTCTAAATGTGATTTTTTGCAAGTCTTACTTATGAGAAAAGCGTTTTTCTTGCAGGGTAATAAGTGAGATCCTTATTGAAGCTTCTTTGTGTACCATGTGATCATAAGCACCAAAAATAGTTTTTCTTTATGCAAAATTAGTTTCCATTATAAGTTCAACTCATCCTCTGTGCTTCCATTTGTTTTCTCCAATTAGTAGTCTGATAATTGTTTAATCATCATGTTTTTATCTATTGAACATGTAATTTTCTTGTAGATCAAATATAGGGGTTCATAGATTGTATTAGCGTAATTTTCATGCATTAGCATCACATCCTTCAACACATTTCCCTCCACTACTCTTCATTTCTACAAACTATCTGTATGCTAGAAATTGTCTCACTAAGCTACAAGAAATTTTAGTCTTGTTTCGTTCTTGTACAAGTTAGTTAATTGAGTGGGCTTGAGCTTGGTAAGGTCTCCTACACCCTTCTATAGCCTTCCACCACCTTTATTATTCTTCAAAATTCTCTTAGATCCCATAATATTGCTCTTAGATTCTTTCCGGTAACAAAATAGGGCATCTTGTAGAAATCCTATAACAACACACACATTTCCCTAAATGGCTTCCAAAATTGCATCCAAAGTTTTATCTTCATTTCTCATCACTCCACAACGTCATTTAAGGCTAGGAGATGGATTTGAGAAGACCACATTCCCCTTAGGAACTTTACTTTCATAGCTATAGTTTAATTTATGCAAATAGGTTATATTATTTTTGTTCTTTGTTAGACAAAATGAAATTGATTTACGTTGAGCATCCTTGAGAATTTGCTTTATCTTATTGCAAGTATAAAAAATCTTTAAATATTAATTTCCATGTTGGTCAAAAAGTTCTCTTTTGGGATTTTGCACATGTTGAGAAAGGGAAGTACTCGACATTTCAAAAACTATGGATTGGTCCTTTGATTATAATTATTATTGCTGGAAGAAATCTGTACTTGCTAAAAGTTAATGATGATCATATATTCCCCTACACAACTACTGGCTCTCACCTCAAGCCTTACATTGAGATATATAAGGAATAAAACAAAAACTTTTTACTCTTAATTTGTACATATTTTCTTCTTTATTCTAGTTTTCTTTTATTTTCAGTGATTTTCCTTTCTTTTATTTTACACGTTTATTTTTCACTTCGTTGTTTTGATTGTTTGATTAAAATTTTTAGCGTCCTTTATTACATTGTTGATTTATATTTATATTTTTCTTCATTTTACATCTATCATGACTAAGTACAACAATATCAATAATTCAATTGAGTACTTCGCTAAAATGATAAATAGACTTAATTTTCACTATAAGAGTTTTTAGGCTAATATATTTCACCTTTGATCAACAAGACAACATTAAACAGGAAAGAAAGAAGCCTTTTATTTGTGTGCAAAGATGATTTTACAACAATGCTAGTCTTCTCCTTATGTTTGGCTGCATGAAACACTACATGTTTTTTTTCTTCTGTGCCTCTCATATCCCTTGCTTACTATTCCCATATTTAAACTTGCTAATATTTATCTCACAATTAAGAACTACACTTGATAACCATAAATTATGATTTCTAGTATGTTTCTCATAGACCTCCATCTGGAATCTCCAAATGTTGAAACATCTACATACAAAATATGCAAATTATTGTGACACTATTAGTTCTCTCCTCAAATTAAAGAAACAAAATAAAAGAAAAAAACTTAAAATAAATGGTAGGTGGGGTCCCCTCCCCAAGGGTGTAATAAGGAGATCATTATGATAATCTACTTTTTTTTTTTTAAATGCAAAGGTTGCTATAAAAATATATTTGGTTATAGTTTGTATCATGCCAATTTGATAAGTTTTGATAAAGTTGACATTATGTTAGTATGGTACTTCATATTTTATAATCACCAAGTGGTGGAAGGGTTATATAATAAAGGTTTTATAAGTTTATATTGTAAGGGCCCTTCTTTCTTTTCAAATAAAAAATAAGAAAAGCTTTGGGTCATTGACCCACCAAAACCTTGGACCATGTATTATGTCAATTTACATTAACCAAACCCTATTCAATATAGAATTAAATTCATTTTATTACAAGTATATTGACCTACACCGTATAACACAAAGGAAATATGAACGTTTAGATGATCAAGTGCTATGGCTTGTATAAATCGGGGGATTTTCCAAAATATACCCCATATGTAGTATTGTTAACCACAATCAGCTTAGTTGCATATATCATATGCTAATAACCTTCAACCACAAAGTTTATATGGTTGAAGTTTTTATATGGTTCTTACACATACTCTGATTACTTTAAAGGTGATTAAATGGCATCAAATCAACTAGTGTGAAATGACATATGAAATGTCTAATTTTATAATAGTGATTTAAAGTCTGTTGATGAGATATTTGATAAATTTTCGACTTGGTTTTAATATGTGTATGAGACCACCACACCCGTTGATGGGGAAAATGTCCCGCCAACATCTTGAGGGTAAAGGGTCTCCTTGGTGTGAAGTCCTAGTTAAACCTCACACTATTTGGGATAGGAGCCCCATTTGGTATGTGGGTCTGATTGCCACAATGTGAGTTTCACTCTTGGCTATCAAATGTGGAGATGTTAGGGTGAGGGAAAGAATGAAATTCCTAGAGAATGGGTTTGATATCATCTCAGGATCGTTAAACTATTGAATGAGATACAAGAATGTAACAACAAAATAATAAGAATAATAATTACTCAAGAAAGCATTAGCGAGCTAA
This sequence comes from Pinus taeda, assembly GCA_000404065.3. Classification (NCBI taxonomy): domain Eukaryota; kingdom Viridiplantae; phylum Streptophyta; class Pinopsida; order Pinales; family Pinaceae; genus Pinus; species Pinus taeda. The sequence goes on along the minus strand of APFE031190359.1, from coordinate 70,041 downwards.
ACCCATCTTAGACATACATGAACAAGAATATGTCATATATTAATTGCAAATTAGTAGATAATACGTTATTACGATTGCATGAAATAAGAAAGAAAATATTCATAGTGGACATGCATCCATAATCCACGAATGAGTTCAATAAAATATTGCTCACATGAAGGCACACATACAAACACAATGGAAATATAGGAAAGTCAATAAAACCACGATAAAGATGCATGGGAATAGATTTCGAAAGTGATGAACTCCTAATTATCCATGTTGAAAATTCAAGTACATATTCAACAAGACCATCAAATCCTAGTAATGGAACATGGGATGCTAGTTCCATCTTCCAAAGTAAAACCCTAACCTCACCACAACCCACCCTACTATTAACCAAGAGTTGAGTGCCTCTAGCTCCTTAGCACAAATCAACTATCTAGTGCTAGTCCTAGCTCAACTATTAAAAGTCCCTTACAAATGAGGCATGAGGGTATATTTATAGAAATGAGGAGGGAAATCTTTCATCTCCTCTCACAACCTTTCATCTACCCTCATAACTCACGGACTTCCTTATGACTTTGGAGTTTCTAATTCTTGCTACATTCTCAAATCAATCTCAGAATAGTTGTTTGAGTTATGACAAGAAATGTTTTCATTATGATAGAAGGAAAGCTATGAGGAGAATAAATGAGATTACCAAAATTCTTAGAGAATTCATTGAATGATACCAACACCCCATAACTTAGTTGACATAGTGCCTTGGGCACTTGTATGGAGCTAGTTCGCTTGCTTGTCAAAACCCTAGTTAGATAGCCATTATGAGAAACCCCTACCTGATATTAATGGCCCACGAGATCCTTAGCTTGAAAAATATGCATTGCAAGACATTTTGTTGGTGCAATTACAACATCAAAGCTTATTGCTCTCAACTTGATCCCATATTCCTTTTCAAAGGTCAACAATCTCGTCCTTCTTTTACCTACAAGCAAATCATGAGGTCATATATATTGTAGTGAAAGATCAACATTAAATACATAACATATTAACTAAAAGAAAGATGTTAATATAGACCCCTTTATAGTCCTTTTCTACATTGCAGTATTGTCAATGTATGTGGTCTATGCAGGATCATTTTGAGCTTCAAAAGGTTCATAACAAGTTTGAAAAGAACTAACAATATTATTTTTTGCTCAAATTTTAATAGAGACCCTAAGGTATTTGTAGGGTCTTCATATTATTATCATCGATTATTCTTATTCATGTCTTTAACTACAAATTCTCCTTTTCTATGAAAAAAGATAGGAAAGGCCTTTGAGACCATCCTCACTGGGTTTTTTCCCATCATAATATGCCTCCATTCTAAGCTCAAGCCAATCCTCTCTCATTAAATGGTTATAGGACACCATTCTCCTTTTGCAACTTTCTACTATAATTTTCCGCAGAAAAAAAACATCTCTTTCCATTTACCTACTTTCTGATTAAAAAACAAAAACATATTGTAAGAAATTGTATCCACTCTTAAATTTCCTTGTATTCTCATTTCATTCCACAAGTAAAAAATATATCGTTGATTGAAAGAGTGATCAAATTCTTATAAATATATATCATCTTTATATGAAACATTTCTCATTATCTTCATGCACATTGAGGAAAAATCTATAAGAGATAAATTATAATGAAAAAATAGTTTTTCTTTTCCTAGAATCTAGATTCCACAAGAGAGCTCCATTTTTTAATGCTAGGAAAAAGAAAGGGGCCAGTACTCATCAATATTTTAAACTCATGTCACATGGATGTAAACCATTTTATATTGACATAGTTCATTAGCTATAAAAGGTGGGAAATTTGCATTGCGATCATTTGAAAATGTTTTTTATCTAATTCACAATGAACATCTCCAATGTTGTCCGTGTTGCCATCATTTTAGAATTGCGATCATTTTCTTTTATTTGGACGTCATCCATGAGGGAAGGTTTTTTTGGTTTATAAAGAGATACATCTAGATCCCTCTCTACATTACCCATAACATTCCAAGATTCAACGTATTACGAAGGAAAGTAGTTGTGATGTGGTGAATTAAATCACGCGTCACAATTTCTAGGGTGGTCGCATGCTCAAACCTTAGCGTAGGTCACAAATTCAAAGAATGGTGCAATTCAAAATTCTAGATGACATTTTTATTGAGGGTTGCAGCTGAAACTTAGTCACAAGTCACATCTGTAGGTTCCAGTTTGAGAGAGTAGGAATCCGATTAGCGACTTAAATTGTTTCAAGGGAAATATCAGTCACTCCTCTTGTGTATGGTTTCATTATGGACACAATTTTTGAATCTATGTTGGGTCATAATAAGTAGTTCATGATTTGTATGGCAAGTTACCAAAATTCTTCTTATGGACGAAAATGAAAGTAACACGTACGGGATTTCAGATACGTTGATTTAAGGGGAGGTAAATTTAGTTTTGTTGGCATACTGCATGTTTTATGCAAATAATATAAATTAATTCCCTTTAAATGAATGCATTTCACTTATGAAAACCCTGAGATCTCATTTATTAATGAAATGCACAAAACAATTTAATAAACCTTCCGTTGGATAATTTCATACAATGACCACAAAAATTCAAGAGGAATTCAATGTAAATTTAGATCTCATATGAATGTTTAGCAAGGATTTGGGTGCATGAAATAATAGACATGGAACCCTACAATTAAAATAATATCAATGTCTCCCTTAAAGCATCTTTCAACTGAATACGTCAGAGATCAACGTTTATTAGGCAAACTAATTTTTTTAGGAAGAGCAGTGTGCTAGAGGAGTATAAGAAGACACGATTATAAGAAACAATATGTTTCAACACCAAGAGGTAGCAATCATATTTGATAGGCAGAGGAAAGGGAATTTGTGGGAGGTCACAAGTTTAGGATGTGCTATAAATTTATCACATGCGCAAGGTTCATTGGGGTTGCAATCGCATATACAGATCTTAATGATAAATCCAATATGAATTAAAGATGTGATTTGCAAACTAACAGGATCACAAGTCACATTTCTACAACCACAAATTTGATACCCAAGCTTAGTTACAAATAAATAATGTATTCTAAATCACATTTTCAAAAGCTAGATAGACTAAGAATTAGGAATATGATTGCTATTGTACCTCTACATTTACCTTCCACAGTTCATGCCCAACCATCTATAAAATATTGATTCATCCTTGTGTGTCTTTTCATTTAACCCTCCTGCTTTCTATTTTTCAACTATATCATATTCCAAGGATCTTATCCAAGGTTTAGTTTCATGGAATGGAAAATCCCAGTCGTGATCACTACTAAAATGTAGATGAATGCACAATATCCCTTATTGGTAACATTTCTTAAAAATGGGTCACATTTTAAATATAGAGTTTTGTATTTTATTTGTGGACTCTCATCATAGTCATGGAAAAAGTCATGTTTGTGATGATATGAAGGTGAAAGGTGGCCATCTACATTATATTGTAAAGCATCCACGAAAGTTCGAAGAAAAACTTCATTGGTTCTCAATTCATAGTGACAAGGTAGGAAGAAATTACGGTAGTAGTTGATCCCATCAATTTCTTGTCGGTAAGCTTCTATTTCCAAATTAGACAGACAACCAAAATAATTTGGGTTCTAGTAATCTTCATTGTGAGTGTCCTTTAAATCACCATATAGTTATTTTGGTATAAATACCATGCCATAAGAAAATGGAATCCTTGAATTCAAATCAAAATTACTATTTTTCAAACCATTTCCCACTGTGTAGCCCTTGGAATTCAAGATAGGTCTTACACTAGCCTTAATGTCATTCACTATTTCCTTTGCTACGGTGGGTACATAAACACCCAAATATGAACTTCATGAAAAAGATTGGGTAGGAATTATAAGTACACATTAAACCACTTTAGGATGGTGGTATATACATCTAATGTTGTCTTCTCATAATCCGTTTCATAAGCATTTGTTGTGTAAACATATGAAAATCTAGTTCTAACCAATGAGTCCACGAATATGATGCTGGAAGCTTTAGTCCAAGAATATGGATTTAATTTTAACATTATAAAACTTTCACCATAGCCATCACTTGTGTTAAACTTTAAAGGTCCTTTATGTCATCGCATCAACCTTCACCTTGACGTGTTATTTCAACCGTCATTTATACCTTTCAACATATCTAAATAATAGGGAACTTGGGTTGTTACAAAGGTCATTGAATGAATATTCTTTCAATGCTTTAAGAAGCTTCTCTAAAGGCCTTTGTCAATAAGTAGGTTCCTCCAACGCGTGACTATAGTGCAACACATAATATTCTTCCAGGGTTCGGTCAAATGATGAAATTCATTACATATATGAAATCTTGAAAGAGTACCCTGCATAGCCAAATATAACATGAATTAATAAATTATGTGACATGAACTTTTACACTCCTAAATACAGAATGGATTACAAGCATGAGACGTTATAAAATTGTAAGAGGTGCTTCTAGATGTCATTGCAATGATATGGATGCTTTAGATGACTTTATTTCTAAAATGTGAACAAGCATCCTCCTCAAACTTGTTAAACCCTCAATGATATGAATTGGCTCAATAATTGAAGGTGGTATTTTTATGTAATGTGATTCCACTAATGATCATGTAGCTACTATGTTGAGGAATCAAATTAAAGTTGCATCTTAGAGAGTGGGAATCAAGGTAGAACATGCATGTCATGAAAAGTCTTCAAACAATAGGTTTGTCACAAGAACATGAACTAACATGACTCTAGGTTGATAAATGCAACACATATCATGAGAGTATGAGATCCCTAAAGATTCAATGGAAACTAAAACATTAAAAGGTTATACCAATTCAAACTCACTAAACTAACCATTGGGACCTTGAGCAACATAGAGGGAGCCAAAATTTTTTGTTAGGCTAAAATTTTTGGTGACATTGTAGCAATTACAACTATTGAGGAACCACTAGTAGAATCCAAAATATCTTCCTATGTCCCTATAAAATATAGAGTCTTGATAAGGAAGCATTAAATAGACACTACAGGCACTCTTCGAGATACTTGACCTTTTACAGATATTCTCTTCCTCTTCTTTCTCAGCTAGGTCTTTTTAGTCTTTAAACACCACATATGAAGCTCACACATGTCATTCTTCGATGATGCAGAGAATATCATAGAGGGAATATTGTATTCAAATATTTAAATGGAGTTTCTATTGTTGCTACATTGCAAAAAGACCTATTTAGTACCCTGGTGGAGCCACTTAAGAAATCTCAAGCATGCTTCACTACCAATAGGCTTGTTCAATACCCCAATGAAGTTGCTTTTATCACCTCTATGTGTAGGAATAATTTCTGAATCCTTACCCTCTATTTAATTAGTCTTATTTTGCATTTATACTGGAAACATTTATTGGGCATTTATTGTGCCAAGGTGGATGAGGGACCTCAACTTATTTTATAGGAAAGAGAGGTTGTTCCTTGTTTTTAGAAACTAACTAATTTTTTAACTTAGTTTTTCCCTCATGCCATGCTTCCACATCATATCTCCAATTTATAGGTGAAAAATGAAAACATGTCACTGAAGTATTCATGACCATGCTAGACACAGGGTTCAAGTTACAAACATAGGTCATATGAACTGATTAGGGTTGACCATGGCAACATATTTTTATCTTTCTTGGTGGTGAGTCAAAATCGTTAGATAAATGCTTAGGACATTGTTGGCTTATTGGGATCTGACCCAGGTTCAGAGGTGTTTTAGCCAAACAAATCCCGCACTACCATCCCTTTCGACAATAGTCCGTGGAGCACAAATTGAAGTCTCACCCGAGGTAGTATGGGAGGGTGCTGGAACCAGGTTTCCGTAGTCTAGGGATGTCTTGATGAGGTCTAGAAAGGTCGCGAACCAATCTGCACACTCGTGCTGCTCTACGCAGCCATCTGGCCTTCGCCTAGCTCTGTGAAGGGGCACTTTCTAGATTCCTTATTATTATTGTATTTTCTTATAGATCTGACTTAATTTAGTGGTCTTAATCAAGCATTCAATATTTATAACCAGTGCGCGCAAACATAAACCTTAAATATATGCATAGAACCATAACACAAGAACAAACACACAAATCTACGACCATATGCATAATAATTCAGAAACACTTATCTTATATTAATCTTTTGTTCTAGTACAATCCAATTCCACCCTGCGCACTTAGCTGCAGGGGTCGCGCACACAGTTGTGGACTTTACTAGGCCTCTGTGCACATAGCTACAGATCCTACTCGACTACTACCTACTACGACTCGAACTTACAGACTCAGAGTGAATATTGTCATTAACAACCCATAACACTTTTAGATCCAACCAAAGCTACCTTCTACACTTAGAGCCTTGCTCTATTTATACATTCATATGGTCTGCGGACCATGGGTAGGCCGACCCACTCTATATTAATTTACAATATTTTAGGAAGACAACCCTTTGACTTCACTCATTACAATTCATGCTCTACACACTTCGTGGAACCTTTACACTACCATTACCAAAAATTACGGCCTCTAAGCCCCAAAAACGTTACGTAGGGGATCCATTTCCCAACAAGCCCCCAACACAATCATCGTGACTCATCCGGAGTCACCCCAATCGGTTCGGCGAGTTGCGCTACCAAGGCTTCATGGTCCACCATCCCTGGGAGTGATGCACTACAATTGGTTGCTCCATCATCACCTCCTGCAACACTGCTTCAAGCTCCTGCTCCATTTCCCTTACTAATTCGCTTAATTGATGATGCTCATTTTGCTCTACTAGGTTAACAAAAAGTGACCCCTCATAGGATTTTAGCTCTAGCTAAGATGTCAAACGCATGAATTTTTTGAGCAAGAGCAACAAGCATGCAATCGCTGGTTCAGTATACTCAATGTCTACTGAAGCTTGTGTTGAATTTTTGCAAGAGAGTTGTTGCTGTCTGCGAGGTCCCAATCCTCAAGGCTTGTCCGAGATGAATTGTTTCTGTCATTTTTCTCAAGATTCATCGTTGTTCCATTATCTTTCATAGATTGGTTGCCAAAGCGTGGTTTATGTAGTGGCATCCAGACCAATCCTACTACTTGTCTGAGCTTGGCGTGTCATCCTCAGCCATCAACATTACACTGTCTAGAAGGTCCTACATCTCTTGTGGCAATGTTGAAAACATCGGGCTTACTCCCTAGCGTCGAAGTTTGATGGTTCGATACCTATTGGAGGGCACAATAGCTTAATTCTCCAGATGCCACAGTTTTTTTGGAGGATACCCCGCTGAGATTTATAAGCCTATTGAAATTCAAATTCTACCGTTCCCTCCTTTTCTGGCTCATTAATGCTAGATTTATGGTAGAGAATTCTGAATCTAGCTCGTACTTCATATCTTCATTTCCCGCCACTCGCTCCTTTTCGCCTTAACTCGGACATCTTATCATGAACAGTGATACCAATGGTCACTTCCTTATTTATTCATGCAACAGCATAGCCCCTTCTACGCAATCACATCCCTTGTGACATATCGGTCCTGCGCACACCCTTGTTGTCACGCATCTCCGTAACAGACTGTTTTATTGTCCCACACTTTCTTTCAACTGTCTGGAGTGGTGAGATTATGCTTCGGTTGGTTAGTTAGGTAGTCGGCTCCCCCGTGTAGGGCTTCAGGTGACTGCTATTTACTTTTCCTGGGAAGGGCTCCCCATTTAGTTTGACAAGCTGGATTGCGCCTCTGTCTATGACCTCTTTTACCACATATGGTCCTAACCAATGCAATCTAAATTTTCTAGGAAATTTTTCGAACTTACTGTCATACATCAAGACTAAATCATTTATCTTGAATGTGCGCAATTTGATATGGAGATCGTGCCAAGTTTTCTCGCATTCTTTTTGTACCTGTTTATAGAATCTTGCTAGAAACCACTCTTCCTCAAGTTCTTCCAGTTGCATGAGCCTTTCTTCCAAAGCTTTGTGATCCACCATTCATGTCATCGCTGCTATCTGCAAACTGGGTACAATGTATTCCATTGGCGTGACTGCTTCTACGCCACAGACTAACCTGAATGGTATCTGACTCGTCAATTTCTTACACGCGGTTCGGTAGGCCCATAATATGGCAGTTATGTGCAAGTCCCAATCATTTCGCTACGCGTTACATACTTTGGTCAACACATTATCTAGAATTTTGTTAAATGCTTCTATTGTCCCATTAGCTTGCAGATCGTACGATGTACTTTGTTGATGATACACCTGGGATTCCTCCGTGAGTGCGTTGATAGTTTGATTTAGGAAGTGTGTCCCACGGTCACTCATTAGAATTTTCGGACATCCAAACTATGTCAACACATTATTGAAAAAAATTTCGCAGATGTAGTAGCCATGCAGTCCTTAACCGGCTATGCTTCTGCCCATTGAGTCAAGTACTCTGTCACGGTGGTGATATAGCGCACGCCCATCTTCCCTCGAGGTGTGATGGGCCCTACAAAGTCTATTCCCATTTCTGGAATGGCTACAGTGTCAGCTGTGGATTGAGTGGCATTTCATCCCTTTGTAATGGTTTCCCAGTCTTTTGACATACGTCATAGGCCCGATAGTACGCTTTCGAATCTTGATGTAGGGTTGGCCATCATAGTCGAGTGTGAAGAATATTTTGTGTTGTCGCCCATCCCGCATAATGTCCTCGTTCAACCCCCCCCATGTGCTTCTGCGAGGATCTGTCCTCGTTCAAATTCAAGTACATATCTTCGTAATATTTCATCGTTTCCCATTTTGTAAAGGTGCCCCGAGATAACAGAAAAATATGCCACACGTACCACCAATTATTTCTTCTGTTGGACTGAATATCCCTATGATGCGGTCCTTGTGGTTAATAAATGGATTATATATTTGAAGTGGCCATCCGTGATGTGCACTACATAGAGTTTTACAATAGGTAGTCCTTCCTCCAAATTTGTTGGCTCCTCACTATTCTCAATTCATGATAGGTGATCTGGGCGTGCATTTAAGCATGTCGGCTTTACGATGACCTCAAAGTCATATTCTTGAAAGAGTAACAACCATCTACATATGTGCCCCCCAACATAGGCTTGTTCACCAGGTATTTTAATGCGGAATGATCGCTATACATCTTGAAGTGCCCACCAAGTAGATAGTGCTGATATTTCTGGAGCGCGTATACCATTGCCAATCCCTCGCGCTAAGTAGTAGAGTAGTTCCTTTTGGCTTTGGATAACTGTCGACTTGCAAATGCGATCGGGTTACCAATGCCTTCCACTCTTTCCTGTGTGAGTGCAGTGCTGAGCGCGATACACGACACATAAACATGTACATGAAATTTAATGTCCCATTTTGGGAAAGCCAAAATGGGAGTGGATGCCATTTTTTCCTTGAGAACCTCCAAACTTTTCTTACAATCATCATTCCAACAATATGTAGCATCCTTTTTCAATAGATGTTCCATTGGTGCCATTATGGGAATGGGCTCCTCCAGCCACAAGTACCCGTCATGCACCAGGAAAAGCAATTGTCTGATAATAAATATCGTGATTGGGGTCCAATGGAAGTGTGGAATTCATAGGAGGTGGAGTAGTCCGACCGCCTCCACCCCTTGCAGCCATTTTCGTGGCCACAGTGTGGTAGCTTCCCTTTCCGTTCTTTGTTCCATCAGCTGGCTATCTTCTAAATGAGGAAACTTCTCACTATCTGTGAGGTCCCAGTCTTGGAATGGTCTGCAAGTTGAAAAACTGTTGTGGTCTTCCTCAATGACCCTTGCAGATTTAGATTGAGCATGGTGTCCTTGGTCATCACATTAATGGCAGTCCTAAGATCGATCAAAGTGTGTGGGACAATGGTGCCATTGATGTGCACATCTACTACAGGGCTTTCAGGGTCCAAATATTTTGGACATATCACCTGTCCCAGTATTAAGTCGAACAAATTCCCAATGACATTAATGGTAGGGACATCCCTTTTTCACCTCCCTGGATGCTTGAAGCATTTCTCCTTAATCAAGTTATTGTAAATGGGAACATCTTTTGTTGCCTAGAGAAGGGGGACCTTTACACCTAGATTTTTCAATTCTCCGAGAAGTTCAGTTTCTTCTGGCGTAGGCTAGAGTGGTTGGGCTAGTCTTTCAAGAAAGGATGGATTTACTTTAAGGTTTATTTACTCTCTTTGTTCCTAAACCTCCCTAGGTAGAGGGGGAGGTTGGTTATCTAGTAGAAATCTCCAATATCTCAGGTTAATCTCCTGGATTTCCACAGCATAAGCTAGACATGGTGTCTCTCCACTGTATACTTGTTGAGCCTACCTATTAGGCGGGCATCTGGAGTTGCGTAGGTGGAGCAGAGTGTAGGAGTTGTGGTTGGGTAGGTGGTGGAGGCAATAGAGCTGGAGCATTGTTGTATTGGGGCCTCCACCCTTGGAGTGGTGTATTCCACTGAGGTTGTGGTGGAGCATAAGGTTGAAATAACTGGTTTGCTAGTTAGGAATGATACTGAGATGCATAGGACCAAGGAGGGGGTGTATACTAGGAAGGATGAGTAGGGGGTCCCCAAGAAGGTATAGCTGTGGTTTGGTTGGGGTTTTAATATGCATGGGATGACCCTTGCATGCCATGCTGGTATGGTCTAGGCCCATGAGGTCTCCTTTGGTTAATGTAGCAAATCTACTCAGTGACCCCTTCTACTCCTTGATATATAGCTTTGAGTCTGGGTAAGGAATGGTACTTGTCTCTGGAGTGGTTTTCTTCACATATAGAGCAAATTTTAATATCGTTTAATGGACATTTGTTCCTAGGATGCCTCCCAGTGTATCTAGGACAAAATATGGCCAATGCTCTCTCTTCTTCCTCTTGTTTCCTTTTAATGTTCATGGCGTCCATTTGCAAGGCAAGGATTTGCAGCATGTCTCTTTTGAAATCTTCCACCATATTTCAAATTTCACCCTTGATGGATGAGTTGAAAGATGATCTACTGGCCTTATGTTGACTACCCCTGCTCTTTTTCCTGGCTGCCCTAGAATGGTTTCTAAAGACAATCTTGATATCCTCATAGGGTAATTGGTAGATATCTCCTCTTGCTAACAAATCTAAGGTATATAGAAGATCTTCTCTTACTCCCCTGAGCATGACTAGCTTTAGTGACTTAGGCTCAACTGTGCACCTAACCCTTTTGTAACTAAGTTGGAATATTTCTTCATAGTCTTCTAAGGATTCACCATGGCCTATGGTCATCCTGAAAATTTCTTCTTTAGTATCCTTTGACCTACAGTAGTCCCAATATTTTTTGTAAAATACCTGCTACATCTGAGCCCAAGTTGTGATGCTATCTCCAGGTAAGCCCATGAACCAGTGCAATGTTGCATCCTTGAGGGTTGATGGAAATAGTTTTAACTTTTGCTCATCATTTGTATAGTCATAGGTTTGGCATGTAACAACAAACTCAAATAGGAAAGTTTTGGGGTCCTCTTTGGTTAGGCCATGGAAATTAGGTAGGGTAGAGGGGCTTATATTTTTCATCATAGTGTCCCCATTGGTTTCCTTGATGGGGAAGGCACCCTCAACTCTCTCTCTATTCCCTCTTTCATTTCAGTTTTTCAGCCATTGGTTCAGTAGGAATGGGTTCCTCTTCTTCTTCTTCCCCTGTAGGTTCTTCAAATATGTCAGGTTGCTCACCTAAAGGTTCCTCCAGTTCACATCCATCAAAGGAGAGAGAAGGTTGGTTGTTGGATGCAGTGGGGGTATTTGGCAAAAATTTCCCTAAGTTGTCCCTATTCCTATGAGGCATGAAAGGAAATGTTTTTGGGTTGGTTTTGTATTTTTTTTTTTTAAACCTAGAAAGTACTTATGGAAATTAAATTGTTGATTGAATGAAAATCACTAACAGAATGAAAAAATCTACTTTCTAAATTGAAATCTTACTTTTAGAATGGAAAGGGAATCAGATAAAAAATTAAAGGAAGGAAGAAACTAGATTACTTTTGCAGAAATAAACTAACGACAGAATATTCAAGACAAGAAATAGAAGAAAAGAAAACAGTAATCACATTCTACTCAGACACCTTCCCAAAAATGGTACCAAAAAGCGATGAGCGCCACTATTGCATCAAGGATGCTGCAACTCCATGGCTACCAACTTTACTTATCAACCCGGGGTTCGCACAAACTTGGAGGTGACAGTGTTGTATGCACAAGTAAAAGTGATGGTCCTACCTGTTGTCACTATTCGGTCGGTGAGAGACCCCAAGGGTTCCAAGCTAGACTTCTATAGAGTCATAAGAAGATTGATTCTTTGATGGAAGAAGGGAAAATATACTCTAAGAGACCTATTCTACTACAGTAATGAAGAAGACAACATGTAATGCTAAATCACACAATATCCTAATTAACGATTTAAGTAGATATGCTAAGCAGAATTGATAAATAAACACTAAGCAAATGCTACTATCTAAGTTGTAGAAGTAAAGAGCATCAAACCATACTAATGTGCAAAAAAAAAACTAAACTAAATCTATTTCCACTTTTTTGGTTTTTTTAGGCAAAACCAAGTATGCAAACTGATTATTCTTGTGGATGTGACAGGTGGATGGAAGCTGATTAAGGATGGATAGAAGGTTCATGAAGTGGTTGGATGGTGTGGAAGGGTCCTAGGGGGATTTTTGTGACTTTCTAGAGGTTTCCCATCAATTCGGCCTCAAAACAAGTCATTTCAGGAAAAACTACAGGATGTACTAGAAACCTACAAGATGATCATGTAGGAATTACAGGAAACCTACAAAATACAACCGAGAGCTAATTGTGAGGTGTTGGAGGTGTTGGGAAGCTTGGGAAAGGTGTGTGATGAGTGGAATGGGGTGTTAGAAGGTCTAGGAGCACTCAGGAGTCCATATCCAAGATAAGAGATGCCTAGATTCACTCAATGTATTTAGGGGAATTTCAATGAAAAATGATCAAAAACTAGTGAGGGTGATGGTGAAACAAGAGATGAATACGGTGGATGAAGTGGAAGGTGGTTGCTAGTGATGATGTCTAGGTCTCCTCCTAAAGTAGCTACTCTTCTTAAAACATGTGTGCCATCCAAGAACTATGCAACAAGATACATTTTCATAAACTAGAAAAGCATGAATCAATTGCTTATATTATGCACGAAGAAAGTTGTTGAAGGGAATGAAAGCATGAGTGAGATCTTACTGTAAAAATGGAGATGGAAAAAGATGGGAATGAAATTTGCCTTGCAACATGAACCAAATACTGAATTAAAGATGATAGATTCCAAAGCTCATACAAGAACTAGAAGTCTGTGTTTCTGGGGCTGTTGAAGTGTCCCTTCCTCAAGTCATGGTCCTAGAGGGAGGAAGTGAGGCCGAGACACTTGCTGACAACCTTATGGTGATCCTTTTTGTCCTTGCTAACCCGCTACTTGAAAGAAGGCACAAATGGAAGCAAACTATCACACAACTAATCTAATATATATTGTTGTAATGGAAATGCATCTACTAAGCAAATGAACAATTAAACTATGAATCTATACTAGCATACATGTACGATAAAGAGGAGCCTTGGCTGCTAGGTTTGGGCCCTAACCCAAGAGCTTCAACCCTCTTAGTTAACTCAGTGCTAGCTCAAAACAAAACTCATTCTTATTACCAAAATAATGGATTACATTAAAAAATGTCACAAGTCTTGCAGCTTGAAAATATAGTAGAGTTTTACAATCAAAAGTTTGAATCCTACTGAGGTCCTAGGCCTCTCTACTTATACATTTGAATTCTCCAACGACTTAAAATTAGGGAGGCTTGGCTCCCAAACTCAAGATAAGCTGGTGCTTTGTCTTTCACTTGCTCGACTGCCTTCTAGTCCTCATGATTTGGTTGTTTGCACTCCGAGCTGATGGATGAATATTCGAATGGAGGGGTAGTAAATGAGGAGGATTTACCTCCTATAATCCCTCTTCCTTGTCCCATTCGAGTTTTGACCTTTCTCTTTGCCAAAATTCCTTGATTTTATCCTTTAATCCTGCATTAAATGCACATTAGACCACAAAGCAAAGTATCCAACTCTAACTCATCTCATAAACAAAATATAATCAAAAGTATGCAATAAGTTATGAGAATAGTTGGTTTGACTAAGTTAGGAGGTGAAAGGCCCATATATTTACCTAATGATGAGGCTCATCAAGAGCCTCAACCAAAATGGGTACATATCGTTTGTCATACGTTAGATAATATTCCCATGAATTGGTACTTAGAAATGGAGTTATGCCATGGCATGACTGAACGAGATATCTTAAGGGAAATTTTCTTATTAAATTTTAGCTTTGATGATGGATTTGAGTGCATTGATGAAGCACTCTAGGAAATTAAAGCCGCTATATTTAGAACACCTGAGGAGCTGGTAGAATGGAATGGAATACATAGGTGGGCCATGCGCTGGAGTGCTACAATGTGACTACAGAATAAGAAGGAGAGGATTCGTGGAATATCAACATTCTGGAAATCGAAGGACATCGCGAGGTTGAAGGACCCAAAGCAAGGAACCCTCATATAACAAAACCTTTGAAAACCCAACATGTAAATGTCAGATCTGACTCACAACCCAAGCTTGCAAAGATAGGCAAGTATTGCGATGAAGATACAGTTGATAAAGTTGTGGAGTTGCTGCGGGAATACTAAGACTTGTTTCCCACCAAGTTCTTCGATATAAAGGGCATTGTAAGTGATTTCATTGTAACGAAGATTACTCTAAATCTTGATGTCAAGCTCGAGAAGCAAATAACCTGCCACCTAAATCCCAAGTATAAGGAGAATGTGCGCAAAGAGCTGGACAAAATGATGAAAGCTGGAACCATTGAACTAGTAGAAGAGTCTGATTAGGTGAGTCTTATGGTTGTTTAGGAAAAGAAGGAGCAAGGTGAAATCAGGATATGCATAGATCTGAGAAATCTTAACAATGTGTGTGTTCATGACCCATTTCCAACCTCATTTACAGATGAAGTTTTGGAGAATGTCAAAGGGTAGGAAGCTTATTCATTCACTAATGGGTTCTCAGGGTACCATCAGATTAAGATTGTGTCAGAGGATTGCAACAAGATGACCTTCACAATGAAGTGGGGACGCTTTTTGTAAACAATGATGCCATTTGGGCTGAGGAATGCACCTGCAATATTCTCCAGGGTTGTAATTTCAGCGTTTAAAGAGTTCATCCATAAATTCTTAGAAGTGTATTTTGATGATTGGACTATGTTTGGATTAGTAAAGCACCACGTTGCCAATCTATGCCTTATGTTGGATACTTGTCATAGATACCAAATTTCCCTGAACTTGAAGAAATGTATCTTTTTTGTGCCTTATGGAATCATGCTATGACATTTGGTGTGTAAACAAGGATTAATGGTAGACCCTGTGAAGATAGCTATGATTGTCAATTTATAGGCTCCAAAGAATGTAAAGAAGTTGCACACAACGCTGTGAACACTGGCTATTATAGGAAGTTTACCAAATCTTATGTGCAAATAACTACACCAGTGGAGAAATTATTGAATAAGGATGCACTTTCTACTAGGATGAAGAGTGTCAACACAACCTAGATGTGTTAAAGGACAAGACGATGATTGCACACATTTTGGTGTTTCCTGATGGGAAGTAACAATTTCATGTTCATGTGGATGCCTCCTGTATTGCATTGGGTGTGGTATTAACCCAGCCAGGTGAAGGCGAGATATATAATCCTATAGCCTTCACAAGAAATAAATTGTTAAAGGCCGAGAAGAACTATTGAACTACATAGTGTGAAGGACTGGCAATGGTCTACGTGCTACAAAAATTTCGACATTACCTACTAGGCACACATTTCAAAATGTACACAGATCACTCCACTCTCAAATACCTGGTCAACAAGCCTGTGTTGGGGGGAAAGATCTGTAAGTGGTTATTGTTATTCCAAGAATATGAATTTGAGGTAATTGTGAAGCCCAAATGATTTAATGTGGGGCCAGATCATCTATCCAAAATTGAAAGAGGAAAAGGACCAACTAATTTGGAAGAAGGATTTCTGGATGCGTGACTCTTCTTTGTACGTGTCATTGAGGATCATTTTGCTAATATAATTTAGTTTTTAACTACTCGCACGACCCCAGAAGGATACTCTACACAACAAAAAAAGGAGTTAGTGGTCCACGTAGATGATTTTTCGGTGATCGCAGGACACTTGTATAACATGGGCACTGATGAAATACTACGTCGATATGTTCTAGAGTTTGAACGATCTAGCATCCTCACCGAAGCAGATGAAGGAGTAGTGGGAAGACACTATACAGGTAGAGCAACCATGCAGAATATTCTGCGTGCAGGATTGTGGTGCCCAACAGTGCATAAGGATTCTATGGCATATTGTAGGGCATGCAATGCTTGTTAGAAGATAGGGAAGCCATCACAGAGGGATGAACTCCCCTTGAATGCGCAGAACTTGTTGTAGGTATTTGACAAATGGGAGATTGATTTTGTGGGTCTGATACATCCACCAGGGAAGAAGACGAAAGCACAGTAAATTATTATTGTGATAAAGTATTTGGTGAGATGGGAGGAAGCACAACTAGTAAAAGGTTGTAGTGCTACTACATCTTCAAAGTTCCTCTTTGAATATGTCTTGACTTGGTTTGGATGTCCTAAGATATTGATGAGTGATAGGGGTACACATTTCTTAACTGAAACAATTACTGTGATGTTTGAAGAATTCTAGGTTTATCATTAGAAGAGTATGCCCTGTCATCCTCAAGCTAACGATACGACTGAAGCATTCAATAAAATCCCGGAGAATGTGTGTTAGGTCCCTATAATACTAGCAATTACCCCAGTACTATTGTAGTTGTATCCCTTATTAATATTGTTGTGCCCCTATTGTCCCCATATTGTTATTACTATGCTCCATAGAATCCCTCTATTGTTATTTTTGTGGCTTTATATTATTATTGTTAGGTCGGATGGGTTATATTGTGACTCCTTAGACTCCTATATATAGAAAGGATGTCTTTTCATTTGAATCATCCAAGAATTGTTCATTTTTGTAATGTAAAGGAGGTTGCCCCCTTGAAGAGGCTAAATTCTAAGGCGTTCAACTATCTTTTCTATGTTTTTGTGACCTGGTTTCATAACATTTGGTACCAGAGCTTTGGATTCTAGGGTTTCACTACTCCAAATAGGTCATTGTGGCATTTTCGCTATAAATTCTTTTTGCGATGTTTAAGAAGCTAGAAAAAGACCCATTTGAGATGAAATTTCACTGAATCTCAGGTCCAAATTTCATAGATTTTCGTGTTATATTTGCGGAGATATGATCTGAGGAAGTTGGTCTTTTTGCAAATTCCTGAATTACATTCCAAACAGGTGACCTGGGGAAAATCATCAGAACTTTCTCTTTGAGCATCAGATTGAAATTTTGTAAGAAAGTATAGAAAGAGGACAAACTATAGTTTCTTGTATATATTTTTTAGAACGAAAGGTCGAAACAGTGACTCTCGACATGTCATACAAGTTCGCTCTACTAAACTAGTCTATAATCAAGTCACTGTGGGATATTTGGTATAACTCTTCCCTGGAGAATCCAATTTGGATCAAACTGGTGGCATTGGAAAGAGGACATAAAGAGCTACCGCAGATCACAATTTCAGAACTGGATGATCTGAAATTACGAAGATACATTAGATTCAATATCAAGCTCCTACAAAGTGAAAAAAGGTGTGTAGTTTTTTTTAATTTTTGCATAAGCTTGGTTTGAAAAATCAGTTTGAAGGAATTCAAAGGGCGTAGTAAATCATTAATATAGGTAATTGATGCCTTGAGGAAAGAAAATACAAACATCTAATAAGTAACTTGGAAGCTCTAGCATCACTCATGAAGAAGAGGAAGAAATGCCAGATGATATACCAAAATTACAAGACCAACTGCAACAAGTGTCCCTTGCACAAAAGGGAACAGAATGTAAGATGGATGGCTTAAAGAAAGATGTAGAAGCTAAGATGGATGGTTTATAGAAAGGTGTAGAAGCTAAGATGGATTGTTTAAAGAAAGGCGTAGAAGCTAAGATGAATGATGTGGAAGCTAAGATGAATGACATGGAAGCTAAGATGGACGACGTAAAGATAGATTTGAAGACAGATTTGAAGACAAGCATGGAAGATTTGAAGACAGATTTAACAAATTTTCTACAAGAAATGCTTACTAATTGTAAAAGGGTAGTAAAGGAAACTCATGATGAGAACAAAAGAAATGTTAATAATTATTTCATAGACTCTAATATTGGATCGAAGACCCACCATATTCCAAAAATCGATATAAGTTTGATGGCAAGGATCCCGCAACATGGATATTACAGATGGAGCAATTTTTCGATCTCAATAATGTGAAAAACACACAAAAGGTACGTATTGCAACTTTATATTTGGAACCAAATTAGTTTGTATCGTATCAACGACTTTGCTCTCGTAAACAAATTATCACTTGGGCAATTTTTACAAAACAATTGATAGCACATTACGAGGATACAAAAAGCAACACTTTTTTTAGCCAATTGATAAGTCTCAAACAAAAGGGTTCAATAATGGAGCACATTGAGGAGCTCCAAAAATTGAACATAAGGGTAAACAATATTCCAGAGGAGCATAGGATTGATGTGTTCATAGGGTCTTTAAAGGATAATATCCAACATGATGTTCGCCTTTGGGAACCTGATTCATTAGAGAAGGCATTTAGGTTAGCAAGAAAAATGGAAAGCAAAAATATGGCAACCAAGCATACCACTCACAACTATAAAGATGGAAGTGTTGTCCCTAGTCTTCCACAACCTATAAGGTTGACACCACAACAATTGGAAGAAAAAAGAGCAAAAGGGCTTTGTTACAGTTGTGATAGCAAGTACACTAAAGGTCATAAGTGTGCTGAGAAGAAATTATTCTACATAGATTGTGAAGAGGAAGAAGAAAAGGAGCAAGAAAGGTCAAAAGAAGAGGATATACTCCAAGAACAAAGCCTAGGTAAAGAAGAAATGAATCCGACCATATCTTGTAATGCATTGGCTAGAATTACCACTCCTCAAACCATCAAGATAGAAGGACAAATAAAGAAGAAAAAGGTAATAGTGTTGATTGATTTACGAAGTACCCATAATCTTAATCATTGTAAGATAGCAAAAGAATTGAATTGCTTCCTATATCTAGCACCAGAGTGTCAAGTTATGATTGCAAATGGAGGAATGATAAATTGCTGTGGAAAGTGCCATTATATCAAGCTATCCATGGGAGAATATGTATTGACTAGCCCAATGCTTTCCATTCCAATGGTTGGTGCTGATGTTGTACTAGGAGTCCAATGGCTACAATCCTTGTGTACAATAGCTTTTAATTTTCAAGAACTTTTCATGAAATTTTTTGTGGAAGGAAAGGAAGTTGAATTAAGGGGAATTGCAGGGAAATTGGGAAAGATAATCAGCTCTAATGGTATGACAAAGCTTCTAAAAAAGAAAAAAAGAGGTGTAATTGCGCAATTATGTTCACTAGATGTTTCCACATCGGAATCATCTATTTATCCAGATCTCCAAAGAGTCTTGGACAAACATTCAAAGGTATTTGAGACTCGCAAAGGTCTCCCACCTATTCATGATCATGATCATGCTATTCATCTGATTCCAGGAAGTGTTCCTCCAAACATCAGGCCGTATAGATATCCCTATTCCCAAAAGAGTGAAATTGAACGTATGGTTGCAGAAATGCTAGAGGATGGTATAATTCAACCGAGTCAAAGTTCTTTCTCTGCTGCAGTAGTATTAGTGCACAAAAAGGATGGATCATGGTGCATGTGTCCGGATTATAGGGAGCTCAACAAGCTCACTATTAAAGATAAGTTTCCCATTCCTATCATTGATGAATTACTGGATGGATTGCATGGATCGATTTACTTCACCAAGTTGGATCTTCATTCAGGATATCATCAAATCAGAATGAAGACTGAAGACATTCCGAAAATAGCATTTAGAACTCATGAGGGTCATTATGAATTTTTGGTCATGCCTTTTGGCCTTACCATGCACCTTCAACATTTCAAGGTTTGATGAATTCCATTTTCAAACCATTCCTTAGAAAATTTGTGTTATTATTTTTTGATGATATACTAATCTACAACAAGTCTTGGAAGGATCATGTGAACATGTTGATAGGGTGCTACAACTATTGGAGGAGAAATAATTATATGCAAAAAGATCCAAATTTTTCTTTGGAGTACAAGAGGTGGAATATCTGGGTCATATTGTATCTCATAAAGGAGTTAAGGTAGACCCTAGAAAAATTAAAGCCATTAAGGAATGGAAAATCCCCACATCCATAAAGCATCTACGAGGATTTCTCCGGTTGATAGGGTATTATCGCAAGTTTGTTCAGAATTACGGGAGAATAGCAGCACCTCTAACAACATTATTGAAGAAAGATGCATTTTCATGGACTCCAGAAGCAATAAAGGCCTTTGAACATCTTAAAGAGGTAATGTGCCGAGCACAGGTCTTAGCTACACCAGAATTCACAAAAACCTTTATTGTGGAATGTGATGCTTCAGGAAATGGAATTGGTGTTGTTTAATGCAAGATGAAAGATCCATTGCTTTTGAAAGTCGTCCAATCAAGGGAAAGTTTTTGCACGCTATATATGAGAAGGAAATGTTGGCAATACTACACACACTTAAGAAATGGAAACCCTACCTAATGGGAAGACACTATAAGGTAAAAATGGATCATGATAGACTTAAATACTTTTTAAAACAAAGATTATCCTCTAAAGAGCAACAAAAGTGGGTCACAAAGATGTTGGGTTATGACTTTGAAATCATCTACAAAAAAGGGAAGCAAAATGTGGTGGCAGATGCACTCTCAAGAAAGGATGAAGATGTGGAAGCATTGTTGTGCGCCATTTCTATTATCCAACTAGATTGGATAAATGAAGCAAGGGAGGAATGGAAGAATGATGAAGAAGTGTGAGCTCTTATTCGAAAGTTACAACAAGATTCCAGTACATCTGATATATTTAGCTAGAAAAATGATTCATTATGGTACAAAGATCGCTTATACCTCTGTAAGAATTCCCAACTCAAACAAAATATTCTTATGGAATTGCACACTTCTCCCTTAGGAGTGCACTTAGGATTTTTAAAAACTTACCACAGGGTTAAGAAGAAATTTTTTTGGGATGGCCTTAAATCAAAAATTCAGAATTTTGTGGCGGAATGTTTGGTTTGCCAACAAAATAAAGTGGAAACAATTAAGACCCCGGTTCTATTACAACCTTTATCCATTCCAATCTAACGTTGGGAGGAGGTTTCAATGGATTTTATCACAGGTTTACCCAAGTCTGAGGGAAAGAGTGTCATCATGGTGGTAGTTGATAGATTTACCAAGTATGCACACTTTTGTGCATTATCACATCCATTTAAAGCTAGTACAGTTTCTACTGCATTTATGGAAACAATTCAAAAGCTACATGGAAATCCAAAGATTATTGTAAGTCACAGAGATCCCATTTTCACTAGGACAGAATTATTTTCTTGACTTGGTACTCAGTCAGCTCATAGCTCATCTTATCATCCTCAATCTGATGGGAAAAATGAGACAGTAAACAAATGGTTGGAAGGATATCTTCGTTGCTTTGTATCTCATAAACAAACACAATGGGTCAAATGGTTGCTTCTAGCTGAATGGTGGTATAACACTTCCTTCCATACAACAACAAAAATGACCTCATTTATGGCACTTTATGGATATCAGCCACCATCCATCACATCATATTTAAGAGAAAATTCTGAGGTCCAAGTAGTGTAACATCACATCGAACATCAACAACAAGTCCTCCAACTCTTAAAGGATAACCTCGTGTTGGCATAGAATAGAATGAAACAACAGGCAGATCAACATCAAAATGAAAGAAGTTTTGATGTAGGTGATTGGGTATTCCTACAGCTACAACCATATAAACAAATGCCCCTCAAGAAAGCTAAGAAGGATAATAAATTATCACCAAAGTATTATGGTCTATACAAGGTGTTGCAAAATATTGGTACGATGGCATACAAATTGGAGGTTCCTGCAGCTTCTCCAGTGCACCTAGTTTTGCATGTTTCATGTTTAAAGAAGGTTATAGGCAACAAGCTCCCAATTCAAAAAATATTGCCAGAACTTGATGAGGAAGGAAAATTATATTGTAACCAGAACCAGTCACAGAAACAAGAACTTGACAGCTACGAAATCGATCAATTTAAGAGTATCTCATCAAGTGGAAGAACTTATCCACTGAAGGCGTTCAACTATCTTTTCTATATTTTTGTGAGCTGGTTTCATAACACAATGTTGCTCTAATGCTACCTATCGATCTCACCATCCAATGATGATCTAATGTTGCCTATTGATCTAGGCATCTCTAGATGGAAGGAAGGATGCTATATTGTTGGTATCGCTCACGATGTGGAACTCTCCATTGCCAAGGGCTTCCCCAAACGAAGGAAACTGAACATGCCTGCACATTCTCTTCTAACCTGGGATTTTTAACATGCTATAAAGTCTGGCCATAAATATTTTTTCTTTTGTGATAATTAAGACAAAAAACAATTAAAATATTCAGGTTCTATTCTTTTACTTAAGACTATTAAAATAGTCAAGGTTCTTTTGTTTTAATTAAGACTATTAAAATAATCACGATAATTTTAGTACAATAATTCCATTTTAAAATAATTTTTTAGTGTAGTAGTGTACTCTAATAAGAAACTTGAATATGAACAAAACTAATAAGTTAGATAATTATGTAGAAACAAAACTATTACAACCTATTGATATTATATTTTGTCATATTATAATGGATGGTCTAGCTACAAAAATAGAATCTCATAGTTTCAACAATTTTTATATAGAATTAATTACATTTTATTTAGTCTCACACTTGACCAGTTACACCAAACCAAGCTCAATCATGTTTCTAAGACCCTATGAAACCTTATGGTGACTAGGTCAAGACTTGAACAAGCTCTTAGTGGAACACCATATTTATGGAATTTGTAAAATATGAGCTTATCTAAGATAAGGTCCAGGCAAGTTTTGTGATGAATTATGAGCCCATTCTGAGGGTGAAGTTCAAGCCTTATCTATGATAATATCTGAGCCCATTCATAGTTGAAATAATTGTCTATTATGTGGTGAAGGCCGAGCATTTTTGGAAAGTAAATAATGCCTAATTTGGCCCTAGTACAAATCTAAGTCAAGACTTTGATCGAGTTCATTGTGGATAGTTAAAAGACAATTTGTGGACAACTTTTAGATGGTTTACTTGGTACTTGTTGGACACTTTTCTATCTCACATTAGGAGAGAGAAGAAAGTTATGTGTGTCTTGCATGTTATAGATTTGCATGCAACATCCTATGAAATGTTTCAACATGTTTTGACACCCATAAAATGTAGATTGCCTATCATTCTCTTAGGAACGATATGATGTCTTACATCCTTATAAGTATAGAGCTTTTCATTGAAATGTGGCTAGGGAAATGGAACAACCTTCTACTTTGTAGAAGTTCTTTTGTTCCATCTTCTACTTTATAGAAGCCCTTTTTCGGAAGCTAGTTGGACTCATTAGCATTGTAGAAGTTCCAAACTTCAGTGATACAATATTTGACTAGTATTCTCTACATATTATTGATGCGAGGATTATCACTTATTGATCTTTGGATATCTTCATCTAGTATTCTAGAAATGTACTCATTTATTGACCTCACCATTATTGAAAGTGAAATTTAACATCACTTGTTTTCATATTTTTCATGAACATTTGAGTAGATTCCAAAAGAGGTGTCTCTAAAAGGATGACAAGGACCAAAAAAATATTTCTTCATCTTCAAAACACCCAATTATGTTCATAACATTAGTTTTTCAATGAATTTTGATTCCATCTTGCTTCACATGGGTTCATATGACAACCCATCTGATGGAAAAGGCCCATTCAAGTTAAGGGAATTGGAACAAAATTTATTGCTTTATGTCACTTTCCTTTATACCAAATTCTACTTCTAAGGTCTTCCATGCTTCCTAGGAAGATGTAGTTGTTGCTACCTTGCACATGGACTTATCATCCAATGCATGTTTTATAAGATCCAATACTAAGGCATCACATACTTCCTCATATGGGTTATTAGACCAATGCTAAATAAATTCTTTACATCAAAGAAAATGTTTTGTTTTGACAGATACCAAAATTTATTTTTTTTAACAGTAAATTTTGGAATTGTATGCCAACCTACCTAGAGGTATGCAACAATAGAAAGAAGAAAAAGATGCATATCTTTTTAGAGGTAACATCTAGAGATGAATAGGTCTACTGTTTTATAATAGTACACATGAATAAAAATATAATTGTTTCCTGGGAAAAATGGGCATAGGAAAGACCATGATTAAGAAGAATTTCTCCAAGAAGTATAGGAACATAAGCGAAAAGAGTTATGATCTTTTTCCTGAATAGATACCAACAACACCAGTAATAGATAATAGGAGGCCATAAAATCCAAAAATAGGCATATTGAATGCATACCTCTCGTTCCATCCCTGAACGCCTTGGAAACATGTAGTGGATTTTTATTCAATCCATCTCGGTTGACATTTTCACCATAACTCCTTCAACAACACCGTCACAACAACCACGATGGTGGGGTTTGAAGATGATCCCTCGTATTCATATGTGCTTGCATTTGGATATGGTTTGAGATCGAGATCGATTGCAAGATTCATGGGTTCAACCACCATCCCCCTCCCCCTGCCCCTCATTGGCGAAGTAAATTCATCCCTCAAATGGACAGAAAAATATTTTGGGTTATGGAAACCCGAGGTAGAGAGGACTGTAAAATTTAAAATTTTTAGAGCGGTGTAATATTTAAAAAATTTAGTCATAATGATCCACATACTTTGATATAAAATAAATTTTAAAATTTTCAATTCTTAAAATATATTTTGTAGTTATCTAATGTTAAGTAGAATATCATGATAATTTTTGTAGTTATCTAATGTCAAGTAGAATATCAAAATAATTTATGTCAGTGATGGTGTGATCATTTTTTTTAATTTTGTAAAGAAGATTTTTCTAGACATGCACTTCATCATGCCAAAATCATCTTAACATATATCTACTTTTGAAGTAATATAAATCATCCTATAGTTATCCTCAAGAGAATTATCACCCATAGCCTTAGTGATGGCGTAAGGCTTGTGTCAAACTAGTATGTGCTTCTTATGGGAGTTTTTCAATTTCCATTTATGCAAGTCCAACCATAGCTCATCAACAACTTGTAACTTATTTGGAACCCAATGGATTTTGTATCTACTTGTACTTGCAGTTGGAAACTTCATACAAAATATCATGAATTCATTGTTGAACTTTTTGGACACATTCCTCAAAATTGGTTGCTTTACTTATCTCGTTCCAAGTATAGGAGGTATCTTCATGTGTTATACCATGAATATATCTACATCAATTTGTTCCAATTGTTGGGACCCCAAGCACACCTCAAAAGCCTTGTGGCCAATAGAAATATGAAGAGCTATGTCGAATTTATGTTGACAATATGGAGGTTTTCAATAGTTGTATATGGATGCTCGCAATTGTATGCTCTAAAGACATCTATAATAATACTATTGACTGCAAATTTTTATTTATCAATCTAGGGATGGAAGGTAGTGGATTTGGTCAAGCTCAATGTCCATCATGGAGCAAAGCTTAAGCCAAAAAATACTAAGGAACCTACTATCCCTATCAAGAAATATGGTCTTTGGAAACCCAAAGCGAACCAAAATATGCTCGAAGAAGAACTTATGAGTGGATTTTGTTGTGACAATCTTCTTACAAGGTGCCAAAATTCCCATTCTAAGGAAGCAATCAGAAACAAAAAGAATACATCCACTACCATGCTTGGTTGAGGCAAAACATGATGTAAAATCCAAAGGCACTAACTCCCAAGGATTATCTAGAGCAAGAAAAGGCCTACAATTGGTGTGGATTTCCATTTCCTTTGGTATAATATATTTATTCCACTACTTACAAGCTTTGGCAATAGAATGTAGCTCGTTTTCATAGGTTGGGTATCCTTGAAACTGATCCTAGAGTGTTTGTCTATGATAGACCATCGAATGTTTGTGTCATGTGGGCACTACATCGACAACGTGAATGATTGTCTCATAGGTTCCCTGTTGTGTATCCATTCATCGAATAATGGCATTGGAGATAATATTGTTTCCATAAAGGAGAGAACCAGAAATAGGCTCATGAACACCACCAATATCTACTAGAGGTGTTGCAATTAAAGCAATAATGAAT
Organism: Pinus taeda; assembly: GCA_000404065.3. NCBI lineage: Eukaryota > Viridiplantae > Streptophyta > Pinopsida > Pinales > Pinaceae > Pinus > Pinus taeda. The sequence goes on along the minus strand of APFE031190359.1, from coordinate 43,657 downwards.
ACAAAATTTGTGATCAATAGGATAGAGATCATCAAGATGTTGAACCATTCAATTAAACATGGTTTTGAGTGTTAGTGATCTATTCACATAAAAGACCCCATAAATTTGTGCTATGGGATACCCCCAAGATTCAATAAGTAATCCAAAGTGAGAGGATTCGTTGATAAGGTGACAATGCCAACGACGCTGAGCTAACCCAAAGTGACACCTTGTGAGTCTTGTACAACGAGGGTGATAATTTAAGAATCAAAAGGAGGCACAATTGCACAAGTGGCAACATGTTACACTTAGGGAACTTGGATACAAATATTTATGTGTTTTTCCATCGACAGTACCTTTAACATTTCCCAAGGCAAAAATCCCATATTTGAAGGAATTTTGGATAACTTGTTACATTCCACTAACTTCATGCAGAAAGAGGAACTCCCATCCTTTAAAAAAATTTTGGAGGATTTCATGGCATAGTCAAGGGTCACATGTGTAAAAAAATAACACCATAGTTAAGAGTATGAAAATTGGCATTTGTATCACGTGGAATAAAGGAGAAGGACATAGGTGAAGAGTACTCCATTTAGAAACATCTAAAAGCTTGTTTATGTCCTCTTTCCAAAGAAGAGAAGATACCTTGTGACAAAAGGCCAAAATTTCCAACGGAGGGAGACTAGGGTAAGGGTTATTTTTTGTTTCACATGTTGAGAGACATCATGTATTTTAAGATGTGCTTTATTCATGAGTTCACATAATTGGAAGAATAATTGCACAAGTGGAAACATCTCACATTTGGGGTACTTGGCTACAAATTTTATGCATGTTTTCTATTAAGCATCTTTCACATTCCCTAAGGAACAAATCAAATATTTGGAGGTATCTTGGATGAATTGTGACATTTCGCTAGCTTCACACATGAAGAGGACATCCCATCATTTAAGAATGTTTTGGAGGGTTTTCATGGCATAGTCAAGGGTCACATTTGCAAAAGAAGAACTCCCAAGTAAAGAGGATGTAAACTATTTTGCGAAGGGATTGTTATTCGTGTCAGGTACTATGGCATGTCAAGATGTAAAATATGTTTCTTAGTTGTTTTATAGCCATGGTTGGATATGAGCCTTGACTTGGTAACTTGTAACTTGTTAAGTGGGATAAGTTGAAACTAGACATGAGTAGCCTAAGATGAGTTATATTTAGTTATTAAGTGAACAAGGCACAAACTAGTTGTAGTACCCGTAGCTTGGACAAGTTGTTATAGTCAAGGAAAGACTTGGTTGAATTCCCAAGTCCCAAAAAAGGTAAGGGTAGTTGTGAGGGCATGATAATTAAGGAGTTCCAGTGTGTGCTAAGGAATGAAAAGGCATGCTAACACATGCCAAACAATTTCAATGCATTTTGAGGAGCGTTGGGGAGTGCCAAAACATCACAAGGGAGAACTTTGTCAAAATGCAAGGAAATGAAGGAATAAGAGGGTGTGTCAGGGAGTGTTAATGAATTCCAAGTATCTCAAGGATAAAGTGTGTTAGGAGAAGGTCAGAATAAGAATTGTAGGAGGCAATCATATGGTTATAATAAGGGGCTAGACAAAGCAATTTCATACAAAGGGATACTTTGGTTTGGGAAACCATTGTTCTTCTAATGACTTGGTTTGGTTTCCAAGTCAAACAAAAATTAAAGCCATCTATGAGGGAATGAAAACTAGGGAGTACCAAGGTGTGTCGGGGAATGTCAGGAAGTACTAAAAATTTCTAAATATTTCCAAGGCATGATATACATGCCAAGTTGTGTTAGGTGTTAGGGTGTGGCGTGAACGTGTGCTAGAGGGTGTGAGGGCGAAGTGCTAGGGAAACACAAGGGATCGCTAGTTTCAAATGCATGGAAATGAAGTGTCAATAATTTCTAGGTTTTCTAAGGAGGGAGTGACAAGGTATTATAGGTAGTGCTAAGACATGCTAGAATGCTAGGTAAGCCTACCAAAATGTGTCAAGCGCGAAGGTGTGCCAATGCGTACTAAGGAGTGTTAGGGAGTACTAGGGAAACACAAGGGAGCACTAGATCAAAATGCATGGAAATGAATGAATAAACATGTGTGATAGGGAGTGTCAGTGAGTTCCAGGTGTGCAAAGGGCGGAGTGACATGGTATGCTAGGTAGTGCTAAGCCATGCTAGAGTGTCAGGGCAGCATGCATCCAAGATATGCTAGGTGCCAGTGTGTGCCAACATGTGGTAGGAAGTGTTAGGGAATTATAGGGAAAAAAAATGGAGAACTAGGTCAAGATGAATGGAAATGAATGAATAAGAGTGTGTGACAAGGAGTGTTAGTGAGTTCTAGGTGTGCTAAGAAAGGAGTGACATGGTATGCTAGGTAGCACTAAGTCATGGTAGAGTGATAGGCCGACATGCAAATAAGATGTGCTAGGTTCCAAGGTGTGCCAACATGTGCTAGGAAGTGTTAGGGAGTGCCAAGGAAACACAAGGGAGAACTAGGTAAAATTAACACATGTAAATGAACAAATAAGAGTTTGTGATAGGAATTGCCGCTTGAGGTACATGTGAGCTAAGGAGGGAGTGACAAGGTATGTTAGGAAGTGCTAAGGCATGCTAAAGGTTGAGGAAACATGCAACGATGTTCGAAGTGCTAGGGTTTGTCAATGCATGCGAGGGAGTGTTATGGAGTATTAGGGAAACACAAGGAAGTGCTAGTTTAAGATGGATGGAAATGAATGAATAAGAGCGTGTGACAAGGAGTGTCAACGATATCTAGGTGTGTTAAGGAGGGAGTGACAAGGTATGCTAGGCAGTGCCAAGGAATGCTAGAGTGCCAGGGTGACATGCCAAGATGTCCCAACTACGATAGTGTGTCAATGTATGCGAGGGAGTGCCACAAAAACAAAAGGGGTAACTAGTTAAAAATGCATGGAAATGACCAGATAAGAGTGTGTGATATGGAGTGTCAACAAGTTCCAAATGTGCTAAGGAGGGAGTGACAAGGTTATATGCCAAGTAGTGCCAAGGCATGCTAGAGTGCCAAGGCATGTCAAGGAGTGATAGGGTGTGCTAGGGAGTGCCAAAGAATGCCAAGGAATGCATGGGATTCTAACATGTGACACATAATTCTAAAGGATTGTTAGATGTTCCAGGTGTTATGGCATGTCAAGACGTAAACTATCTTGCTTAGTTGTTTCATGGCCACAGTTAGACGTGAGCCTTAAGTTCGTAACTTGTTAAGTGGGATGGGTTGAGATTGGACATGAGTAGCCTAAGATGAGTTATAGGTAGTTCTTAGGTGAATGGGGCATAGCATAGTTGTAGTAACTATAACTTGGTCAAGTTGTTGTAGTCGATGCAAGACTTGGTTGGGTTCCGATGTCTCAAAAAAAGTAAGGGTAGTTGTGAAGGTATGATAGATAAGGAATGTCAGGGCATGAAAAGGAATGGAAAGGTCTGCTAACATATGTCAGAAAATGTCAATGCATGCTGAGGATTTTTAGTGAGTGTCAGGGCATCACACGGGATAAATAGGTAAAAATGCATGGAAATGAACAAATTAGAGTGTGTGCTAAGGAGTGTTAGAAAATTCTATGTGTCCCAAGCATGAAGTCTGTTATGAGAAGTCAAGAATAGGAGTTTCAAGAGGCAAGCCTATAGTTATGATAATGTGTGAACAAAGCCAGACTTGGTTGGGTTCCCAAGCCGCAAAAAACGTAAGGCTATCTATGAGGGAATGACAACTAGGGAGTGCCAAGGTATTCCAGGGAATTTGAGGAAGTACTAACACATCCTAGAAATTTCTAAGGAATTTTAGGCATGGAAAGACATGCCAAGTGCTAAGGCATGCCAAGATATTCCAGGCACAAAGGTGTGGCACAAACACATGCTAGTGAGTGTTAGGTCCAAGTGCTAGGGAAACACAAGGGAGGACTAGTTTCAAATGCATGGAAATGAATGAATAAGAGTGTGACAAAGAGTGTTAGAAAGTACTAGGTGTGTTATGTGTTGGGGAGTTCTAGGACTTACTAAGGAGTTCCAAAGCATGCCAAGGAATGACACAAATGCTAATGTGTGCCACATTGTGCCAAGGGATTGTCACACGTGGTGAGTTTTATGGCATGTCAAGATCTAAACTATGTTACTTATTTGTTTTACGACCATAGTTGGATATGAGCCTTATCTTCATAAAATTTTAAGTTGTATGAGTTGAGATTTAACATGACTAGCCCAAGATGAGTTATAGGAAGTTCTTAGGTGAACATGGCATAGTCTAGTTGTATTAACTGTAACTTGGTTAAGTTGTTGTAGTTGAGGTAGGATTTGGTTGTGTTCCCATGTTGCAAAAAATTAAGGGTAGTTGTGAGAGAATGATATCTAAGGAGTGCCAACGCATGCTAAGGAATGAAAAGACGTGCTAACACATGCCAGACACTGTTAATGAATGTCAAGTAGTGTTAATAGGGAGTGTCAAGGCATAACAAGGGATAACTAGGTCAAAATACGTGGAGATGAATGAATAAGAGTGTGTGTCAGGGAGTGCTAGTGAATTCCAAGTGTCCTAAGGACAAAGTGTGTTATGAAATTTTTAGAATAGGACTTACAGGAGGGAAGCCTATGATTGTCATAAGGGGATGGACAAAGCATTTTCAGACAAAGGGAGACTTTGGGCTAGGCACAACATTATTTTTTCAATGACTTGGTTGGTTTACCAAGTCGTGAATAATGTAAGGCCTATCTATAAGGGCATAACAAATAGGGAGTGCCAACGTGTGCCAGGGAATGCCAAGAAGTGTTAACACATGATAGATAGACACAAGACATGTTAGGCATGCGATGACATGCCAAGTGCTAAGGCATGGCAAGTTGTGTCGGGTGCTAGGGTGTGGTTCCAATGCATTATAGAGAGAGTTAGGGAATGTTAGGAAACACAAGGGAGCACTAGTTTCAATTGCATGGAAATGAATGAATAATAGTGTGTGATAGGGAGTGTTAGCAAGTTCCCAGTGTGGTAAGGAGGGAGTGATAAGGTATGTTAGGCAGTGCCAAGGCATGCTAGAGTGCTAGGGAATCATGGCAAGATGTACCAAGTGCTAGAGTGTGTCAATAAATGCTAAGGAGTGTTAGTGAGTGTTAGGGAAACACAAAGGAGCACTAGGTCAAAATGCATGGAATGAATGAATAAGAGTGTGTGACAGAGAGTGTGAGACAGTTCTAGGTGTGTTAAGGAGAGAGTGACATGGTATGTTAGGCACTGCTAATGCATGCTAGAGTGACAGGGCAACATGAAGCCAATATGTGTCAGGTGCCAGGGTGTGCCAACGCATTTTTGGAAGTATTACAAAGTGCGAGGGAAATACAATGGATCACTAGGTCAACATAATGCATGGAAATGAATGAATAAGATTTTCTGGCAGAAAGTGTTAGTGAGTCTTAGGTGTGCTAAGGAGGGAGAGACAAGATATTCTAGGTAGTTCTAAGAGATGTTAAAGGCCAGGGAAACATGCCAAGATGTACTAGATGCTAGGGTGTGCCAACGTATGCTACGGATTGTTAGGGAGTTCCACGGAAACACAAGGGAGTGATAGTTTAAAATGCATGGAAATGAATGAATAAGAGTGTGTGATAGGGAGTGTCAGTGAGTTCTAGGTGTATGAAGGAGGGAGTGACTCTTTCATTTATGGGGAAGCCCAAACTAGTGAGACAGCTACCGATCTTGGTGTACCAAGCATGAGGTGCTTGTTTGAGACCATACAATGCTCACTTAAGTCTGCACACATGAGACTCTTGATCAAATCTCTCAAAACCTTCATGTTGCTCTATGTACACAACTTTCTTAATAACCCCATTGAGAAATGTTGGTTTTACACCCATATGGTTGATATTCTACCCCATCTATGTAGCCAGAGCAAGAATTGATCTAATGGATGAGTACCTTGCTATAAGAGAAAAGGTCTCCTCACAGTCAAATCCCTCAACATGAGAGTACCTCTTGGCCACAAATATTGCCTTATACTTCTCTATGCTTTATTCTGTTGCCTTCTTTGCCTTCAAGATCCATCTCAGACCCACTATTGATTTATATGTTGGTATTGGGACCTTTTCCCAAACACTGTTCTTTGCAATGGATTCATATTCCTCCACCATTCTATCAACCCATACAGGTTGCTTTATTTCTTCCTCAAAATATGATGGCTCAATATCTATAAGCTCCGTCATAAGAGCCATGCACCTAATGTACCTCTCAGGTGACCTCCTCTGATTATGAAAATTTGAAGGATATCCCACATTCTCCCTTGTATCCTGCACACGTCTATAACTTCCTTAGTTCTTTTTCTACCTTCTCTGGATGGTTTTTCTTGAGTAAATGTCTCCACTCTCCGCTCCTCAATTTCTGGCTGCTCTAAAACTTCCTAAGGTTCCTCCTTTGGATCTAAAAGCTCATCTTTTGGTGGGTTCTAAAGCTCCCTCACAAGAGAGCACCACATAGATTTCTCCTCATCAAAATTTACATCGCTTCGCACAACTATCATTATGAGTGATGGCAAGTACACATGGTAGTTTTGGGCATTTTTTGTGTAACCCACAAATATCCCCAATTATACAGTCAGCTCAAGTTTATTCCTTGTTTCTTTGGAGACATGGCAGTAAACAGAGGCTCCAAAAATATTGAACTGTGATACATCTCACTTTCTTCCTGAGAAAGCCTCCTTCGGTGTAATCATGCCAAGAATCTGATCAGGACTTTAATTATACAAACAAATTGTTGTATAGCATGCCTCAACCCATAAATGCAAAGGTAGGCCTTGGTCATGCAACATCACCCTAGTTTCTCCCAAAATGCTACAATTCATTCTCTCAACCACCCCATTTTGATGTGGGTTGTGAGGTGTTGTCAACTCTCATCGTATGTCTTCTTTCACACATAAATTTTTAAATTCATTCGACACATACTCACCCCCATTATTTCTCCTGAGAGCATTCACCTTCTTGCAAGCATCTCATCTTTCTTTCGCATGAAGAGATGCAAAACTTATGTGAGAAATAATCAATAAAAAGGACAAAATATTTTTCTCTGGCAGTGCAGGCTATCAATAAAGGTCCACAGACATTAGAGTGGATCCTTTCTTGGACTGTAGGCACTTCATTTTCCTGATCATGGAATGCTTATTTTATGTAGTTCCCCAAGGTACATCCTTTGTATACATCCTACCACTCAAATGCTCCTTTAGGGAGGCTAGCGGCTATTTGATGTATTCAAGGTGTCATGATGCAAATTTCCAAGTATTATGTGCTAAAGTTAACCTACATCATGGCCCTGCACTTTCTCCTCCTTAGTGCTTAATGTAGCACAGTCTTCCACATATAACTTATAAAAATTCTTCACACAAACCCCAAGCTTCATCACTTTTCCTATGCTTATGTGTCTTAGGAATTCTTTTCCTTTGTTGAAGATCACATCATAACCACAGTATTCCAAAAATCCAACAAATAGTAGATTTTTCTTTAGGCCTAGAACAAACATGACATCCTTCAGCCTGAGAGGGGAGCCTGACTCCCTCTCATAGGTGTCTGCACCAATACCAGTCATGTTGTACCTTTCGTCGTCCCCTGGCTTGATGTGCATCTGGAGATCGTTCTCCTCCAGGTCAGTGAAAAAATTTCTACACCCAGTCATGTGGAAAAATTCACCTAAGTCCAAGTACCACATGCTCCCAATCACTGTGTTGGACATGCATGTGATAAAGGTAAAGTCAAGGTCAAAGTGTGAAGATGAGGCTTCACCTGCTCCTCCTCCTAAGGTTATCATGCTTTCCTTTTCTGTGGGCACTTTGTCACATAGTGTCTGTATTCATGACAATGGAAGCATTTATTTTTTGACAAATCTTTCTTCTTTCCCCCTTGTCTAGATTCTGGTTTGGTTTGAGATTTCTTCCCTTTTCCCTTATTTCCATTTCCAACCAATGCAAAATTTTCTTCATCCTTGCACTTGGATGAGGTCCCATCTCTGGTATTCTTCCTTATTTCCTCTTCTACCAAATCGTACCATAAGTTTTTCAAATTCGGTAGTTTCTCCCTCCCGTTCACTTAATCTCGATAGTTATGCCAATTCTTGGGAAGGCCAAAAAGGGATATGCTTACCAGGTCATCCTTTAAAACAGTAACATAAAATCCTGCAAGCTCATCACAAACTTGTGTGAACCTCCTCAGATATTGCAGGATAAAGTCATTCTTCTACATCTTGATAATTCAAAGTTATCCTTGAGCACCAACGTTTTTTGGTCACTACTATTCTAGAATTGATTTTCCAATGCATACCACATTGCATAAGGATTTTATTTCCCATGGAGATTGCTGACAATGTGGTCCCATACTCCCTCCAATATTATTCCCCACATCTTGGCTACATCTTTCTTCCACTGAGAAAGGTTTTGGGCATCAGATTTTGTCGGTTTTTTAACATCTCTCTTGATGTATTCTAGTAATCTATTGTCATCGAAGACCTCATCGATGTGATCCTTCCATTAAATGAAATTAAAGTTGCCTTCCAAGGCACACTCTAGCCTCGGCCCGTTGAAGGTCATCTTCTTAGCTCTTAAGAGATCTTGCTATACTGAACTGCAAATTCAAACCTCCTGAGAAGAAAGTTTGAAATTCCTGCTCTAATGTGAATCCTGCTATGATAAGATGTAGAAATTATGGTTTAGATTTGCAACTCCTTATGATTTTTTTTCAAAATCACAAGACACAAACCTACTCTACTTCTCTACGAAAGTTAATAGACAATTTATAACAAAAAATTGAGGCATGCAATAAGAAATAAAACACATGCACACAATATTTTTCCTCGGGAAAGTAATCTGCTAAAAAATCTAAACAATTCTTGCATCAATCTAATGAATATAGATTTATTACAATTGTTTTACTCAACTGTGCACAACCTGTAAGTGAATAACCTATCTCTCTTCTCACTAATAAGCTCAAACCTAAACTTCATCAATTCCTACCTTTGCTTGAGCCCCTATTTCCTTGGGAAATTCCTTGAGAAATTAGGCCCTTATTATTTAAGAATTTTTCCAAAATGAATTGCACAATTGCTAAGGTTGATCATGTGACTACATGCAAGACCTGTACGCTCAAGACTAGTCTACCACTAATGTTACACTTCCTCAGAATATCCACCATAGTCGGGGAACTCAAATTATTTTCATGCACTAGCTATTTTGGGCGGATTGTTGAGATAACTAGATGATCACTGCATTTGACTGAAGTCCCACTGCACAACTAGCCTTCCACTAGTTCCTCCAATAGTTAGAACTAGTCTAACTGAAAACAACTTGAGATAATTGACTTTGATTGCTACAAATTAGCAATCACATATGCTTAACTAAACTCTAACTCCTCCAACTCCAATTTATTGAGGGAAATCGGTGACACAAGCCATGTCATACAAGTTAATTGCATTCAAGTTGTCTGTTGATGTGGAAATTCAATTTTTCTCAATTTAATCAAGGCAAAACCAAATTGAGAATTTCTTGTTGCATTTTTCAACAATCCTTCAAGTGAATCTAATCCATGTTGCTAATCCAGCAAAACAATGTGCTAATAACAATAACCAATGGATATAAGTAGCATTCAAAATAAATAAAATAGTAAAAAAAACATATTAAAACACAATCGATGGAGACACCGAAAAGTACTCCAACTGTGTTACCACCTATCCACGTTCATTGAAAGTTCCTCCATTGCTCCTCTCACGATGCACACCCCCGTTGTCGGCCTCCATCACCCTAAATCCCATTAGTTATTGTCAGCCACCATCGCTCTACTTCCTGAAGAACCCATCAATATCATAAAGAAAAACACCTAATCCTTTACCTTTTTCACTAGTGCCTCATATTAAAAATTTTAATATGAAACATTTATTTTGCCTTAAAAATTGTCTTAAAATTCTCCACCATGTAGTAGTGTCACATGAAATGACATACAAGTTGTCTCTAATCCTATCAACAGAGATTGAAGGGACAAAAGAGTAATTCATGTTTGGGAAATCTTGCCATGGAAAGTTTTCACATTCTTCACAGTTGGCTACCCCCACAAAATGAAGAGCCCAGCAAGTTATTGTCTTTATCTAAGATAACGTGAATGGAAAGTGAAATAACATCATTGGTATATGCATAATACAGTAGTGGCTTACAAGCTGGTGGACATAGGGTGCATTGCGAGAGTCAATTTCATAGTTGTTAGATAATATTTTCTTAAATTGATAGGTTTTTGTCTTAATTGTTCATTGTCGTAAATGGGTTTCATCTTAACTAGCCATTGTCTTAAATATAAAGTTGTCTTAAAATATTTTTGTCTCAAAGGTTTTTGTCTTAAATATAAAGTTTTGTCCTAAAATAATTTTGTCTTAAATTGTTTTTGTCTTAAAATAATGTGGCCTTAAGATATTCTTGTCTCAAACTGTGTTTGTCTTAAAATATTTTTGCCTTAAACTGTTTTTGTCTTAAATTTAAAATTGTGTCTTAAAATATATTTGTCTTAAGTTGTTTTCATCTTAAATATAAGGTTTTGTCTTAAAACAATTTTGTCTTAAATTGTTTTTGTATTAAATTTCATATTTAAAACAATTCAATTGATATTAAATTTTAATGTAAACTAATTAAAATAAAAAGCGACTTCTTAAGGCACAAGATTTCTTTTGTCTTAAAAAAATGTCTTAAACGTGCCCTTGGTGTAGTAGTGCCCCCCACCATCTATATCTCTATCTCACCCCCAAAACATCCAAACTCTCTCTTAGTGTGCACACATAAGCATTATTCATGACGTGAATTGACCTCTTTGTTACAATAATTCAACCATAAATACAATAATTGAATTTTCAACCTAAATAAAATGTTCACTTATCCAAAATGTCTTCTTCTCAAAATTGTAAACTATTTGTAATTGCCTACATTGTTATTATTCCCATTTTCCATCATTCAACATTGTTAATTACTTTGCATTTAAACATGGTAATAGAAAATAACTAGTAGGTTTGACAATAAGAATAGTAGAAGAAAATAGTTTCAGATTGATCACAATTAAGATTATTTGTAATTCACTATATTCTTATTATTCACATTTTCTATTGTTCAACATTGTTACATTGTCACTTTGCACTTAAATTTTTTATTTCATCATTTTTCATCATTCAAGTTACTAACAATATCTATCATCTCAACAAACTGAGGTAACTAAGGAAAGTTAAAGTTAAATTCACCAAATTAATATTAGACATATTTAGCATATTTAAAATGATAAATATAATTATATGTTCAACAAATTTTGTATCACTGGACACTACTGAAACCTAGATCTAGCTTAACCCTTGATCTGTCAAGCATCGAGAGGGATCAAATCTCTTAAGGTGAAAACATTTCCTTAAGTCTTGCACTAAAAAATGAGGTTTGCACCTCAATAGGTTTGATCCTTTCTGGTGCTTTGTTAGCTTGTTGGGCCCCGACCTAGGTTCAGCTTTAGTCAGCCAAGCAAATCCCTACAGTATTGGCCCTTTTAACATCAGTCCATGGAGCGCAAACCGAAGTCTCACTCGAAGCAATATGGGGGGATGCAAGAACCAAGTTCCCACACCCTGAGATGGTTGTGATGTCATTTTTATATCTTAAACCCTTCCTCTGCGCATATCGATAAGCCTTTAGGGCTTATCGATGTAATTTCTCTTTCGTCTCTTAGAACCTCCGAGAAGGTATATGATCGTTCTTAGTGCAACCCTAACTAGTGGCTCAGGTACTTACGCCCCTTTGTTACTACGTTATTGTATGATTTCCTGAATTATCTTAAGTGTTCGCCAATTTTACCATGTAATTAAGATTTTCTTCGCGTAAACATATATCCTTATTTGCATTCATATAAAATACAGAAACATATACATTCGCACGTCAAAATAGAACTATAACATAAATGAAGAGATTAAAATTACATTATCACATGCGATCCACAACAGAAAAATACACAATAGTTTCAGAATACTTCTCTTTATTGATGATTCATATTTTCAATACAGACTCTATATGCTCTACGCACATAGTTGCAGGGGTTTGTGCACTCAGCTGCGGACTTCTACCCTAGGCCTCTGTGTACTTAGTTGCAGAGCCTCTTCCTATGCTAAGACTCTCGCTCTTTGCTCTTCACAGACTCCTCAAGCACTTCTAGTTTTCTTTAGAACTCTAATTCGAAGACTCCCTTTTTATACAATCCCATGGTCCGTGGACCAAGGGAAGATTTTTGAAGCCGACACAAGCTATCTACACTAAGGGTGGAAACCCTTTTCGACCCTTTCTATCTTCGCGCTCCGTGACCTCAAAATGCACAGACTTTACATTCCTTTGTACAAAATTCGGGCTTTCTGACCCAAACTTAGGCTTTTAGTCCAAAAAATGACCCGAGGGGATCCGTTCCCAACAGGCCCCCAACAAAAACATGGTTACTCGCCCTCGAGTCGCTTAGCTGGAATGGAGAACTTCTCATAAATATCTCCTAGCTCGACTTGGACTACTACAACTTTGGTCTAACACTGTGTCTTCGCCTACTTCATCTCCTCAACCAGCTGCTCCATTGTTGGCCCTGCACTGTCTCACTAAACCTTCTGCTAAGTCTTCTATAGACTAGCCAGCTTGCCTTAAATTATGGCAGTGACCAAATAGGCCTCATCCAGCCAGGGTTGTAAGCGAGCCTTCAACACTGCTTCCTTGTGCTCAAATGCATCTACTTGCTCTTTCAAAGCCTTGGCCTTTTGAAGGGATATTCCCAGATATTGCTTTTTCCAACTCTATAAGATTGTTTATCCGTTTTCATTATTTATAGGATATTGGTGGGCAAGAAGAGAATTCAAAGTGGCGGATTGGAAAAAATTCAAAACCACAACACACATTATGTGAGAGAGAATAAAACATAAGAATATTTGATTTTGATTCTTGAATAAAAGAGTTGTATGGAATTGTTGATTCTCTTCATGTTAATTGTAAGGGATCGTTCAAAAATGATGCTCGGAGGATCTTTTGCTTGATACAGTTATATATAAAATTTTCATACATGTCTTCAACATATTTTTGCAAACAAAATTTCATGTGAGAGAGGATTCTTAAGACAAAATATTATAAAGGATGTAAGAAGAACAAAACTATCATTAGATGCATTTGGCACTTTTATGTGATTGTGTAATACCCCTTCTTACAACCCAGAATGTTTTATTTGATGTAATATGAATTTTATTTATTATATTCCTCAAAATTTGTAGAAACAGGCAATAAACCATGATATCTAAAAGTTTATACATTTCGAGAAACTTCATAAATGGATTTTCCACAATAGAGGATGCTAGATGACAAAACCCACAAATGATGGAGCCAAGAGTCGGTAGAAGGAAGGATCCTTAATCTATCAATTGTTGTAGATTGACGCTAGATTTTGTTAAGTGTTGGAGATGGACAACCAGAGTTGGTCAAGCAGTATATGTCTGAACATCAAGAAAAAAATTGAAACGAGGGATTTATTGAAAAACCCAAATCTAGATGCCAACATAGTATCCCATGTGGAGGTTACAAGGAGCCCATGTTAGAATTGTCAGACCCTATGAGCAAGTAAGTGTTGACATGGCAAGATGATGTGTGACACTGATGTGGTATGCAAGATAGTTTTGGGTGATCTGGTATTTTGAGATATTAATCTCATGGTAGTCAATGTTGAACATTAATGTGGCATGGTTGTACAAAGGATTTTACATGGTGGTTTATGTGTCACTTATCATGGAAAGTGATGTGGAATATTAAAGTCTAGAAATCTAGAGTTTGTGAACTTAGACATTTTAAAAAATGAGATATTCCAAAAGAGTGGAGATTTGATTGTGTTGACTCGAGATGATAAGGCTTGAGGTGACATGGATCAAAGTGACATAGTGATGTTGAGGTGTAGGCTATATGTATGCCCCATGATTGTGACATGGATGATGAATGATTTGGTTAGCATAAATCCATAATTTCATTTAAAGGTGACTTTTTCCTAGTTGACCAAGCATTTTCTCATATATAAATGGACTCGAAATATGTAAAATCTAGATTAGAAGAAATTCAAAAAATTCATTATAATGGGGATTTATCAATATTTGAGATCCGAATGTGAGTGACAAATAGATGTGTGAGGTGAGCATGTGGTTATATGTGATAATGAAATGCAGGCAAGGAATGACACATAATGTTGATGAAGCATTGTATTATAGTGATGAATATGAAAAAGGTTGCCACATATAATTGGTTCAAATGCTAACATGAGCTTTGAATGTGAATCTTCAGATAGGCATGACTCTTTGTCGAGAGCTTGAATTTCGATGAAATTTATATCATTACAAATATCTCCATGAGCTAAAGACAATAGTGACGCCACAAAAGCTTTTTAAGAGGGTTTAAAGAAGAGGAATTTTGATATTTCCATCTCCATAAAGTAATCTTGGAGGTCAGGTCAAGACATTTTGTTCCATTAAAAGGCCCAGAGGAGGTTGGGTGTATAAAGTGATCCATATAGGATTTGGTTTTCATCCATCTCATTACTTTCATAGATTTCTTTTTTTGAAATGAGCTCATAGGAGTTATTTTTATGGTGGGACCTAGTTTGTGCAATTGGCTCAAAAACCTTATAGGGGTACTTGAACAGAATTTCTCTCAATCCTTGATAATGTGTCCCTCATGTAGTCACTACTTTTATTGCTTGTGCAAATCATATGTTTATGTCAAATATAATTTCATAACAATTTTGTATTCTTCTAACACTAGAATATTGTATGGTCCATAGGTTGTAGAACAATTGACAAAAAGGTAAAATGCTAAGACATTTCTTGTATAATAATTGTTAGTTCAAAACTCATAAATTTGAATACAAGATAAATAAATAAAATAAAATACTTAATTAAGTGGGTTTTTAATACCCTACTATTTTTTTTTTTTGTTGAAGCAAGAGTCGATCCTTCTATTTCATTAATCCAAAAGAAAAGTTACATAATGTACAAAAAACCAGTTCATTTACATGAACTCCAGAAAATGGTTTCCCTGCCAATACCAAAAAACCTGCCTCCCTACTCCAGAAATTACCAAACCCATGAGAAACATACTCAGAAAGGCAACAAGAATTGACCACTTGGGAAGCTCTGGAAAAAGCACGTCTGAGCAGACAATTGACGACAATCACCCCCAACCACACATTCCATGCCAAATGGAAGAAGGAAAAGACCCACCCAGCCCCAGAAAACAACACTGTCAATCCTAACCGTCAATTTGGGTGGCTAGATCCAATGGCTAGGAGCCATATCGTTCAACCTAACACAACCGTATGTTAGTGTGTGATGGAGGGTGGTTTCCAAATCTTCCCCCTTGCCATGTGTTGTAATATATAGGGAATTGCTGCCAAAATTACAAAACCATTAACTGCTCAAGAGTCGTGCGATCCCCGGGAAACCAACAAGGGCATGGTTTTCCAACCCGAAAGTGGAAAGGGGGTAGATTCTGGCTGCCGGAAAAACTAACCTTCAATCCAGCCTATTCTTTCTAAAGAACATGAACCCGAGACTGTGCTTGTAAGGAAAATGTCCCCAGATATTGCCATCCGAAAAACTGGGGACACCGATTAACTTACTCCAGGGAGAATTGAGGCCGAACTTAGCTTGCCCTCCTTCCAAGTACATACTGAAAGGTTGTGGTTTCCCTCGCAGGGAAAAATCAATTCGTGCTGGTCACCCTGGCTCGATATTGAAAAACTTCTTTGTCCTCTACAACTTGTTCATCACAGAGAGCCTTTCAACGACTCTGAGGCATCTCTTGCCACTTTTTCGCCCTCCCGCATTTTGCATTGTTCACACCTTGGTTGGCCAGTATGTCCACTAGCTTGTTGGAATTTCGTCAAACATGGTTGAAACTAAAAATTCGTAGTCCCTGGAGGTGAACTTGAATTCTTTGGTAAACCTAGATTAGTCTCTAGTGATTTGAGATTAACTCCAGCTGAGTACCACAGCTGATTCTTTTGACAAAGTTAATGGTTATTTCTATGTTCGCTTCTATAATGACATTTGAGCTATGGTTCTGAATCAGAAACTCTAGACATTGCTCCAGAGCCATTAATTCCACCATATTGTTGGTGGCTCTACCTAAATGGTAGTGGAAGATCAAGATAATACTACCCTCTTCATCTCTTAACACTCCCCCAAAACCAATTGTTCCTGGGTTACCTTTAGAAGCACCATCAATGTTGAATTTTAGATAGCTTTTCGGTGGAGGTTGCCAGAAATCCTTCTCTGTATCCATAGTGATATCCTTCCTTTTTAGTCCTTGGGGAATAATCCCTTGCATTTCTAGTTGCCTAAGAGTTCTCACCTCAGTCTCTGAGGGGGGGTTCTTGGGGATATTGTGAACTGTGATGCTGACTGTTTCCCTTAGTTGTTTCAAGATCAAATCAAATAGTTGATGAGGATTAGACCTTTCGTTCTTGAAAATTCTTTTATTCATTTATTTCCACACATTCCAGATAATGAAGCTTGGTGTGAAGGCCCAGGCCAAATTAAGGAATTCATTCTCCGAAAAGTTCCTTCTCCACTTGTTTAGGGTATTTGTGATACTTCCTGTGTCCCTGTCTGTCAGTTGGAAAATGATGGAGAAAGAATCCCACAACTAGGTGGTGTAAGAGCAACTTTTGAGAATGTGCTCCATTGTCTCCTCCCGCTCTTCACAAATCTGGCATCTAGAAGGCCCCAAAACACCCCTTTTTCTAATGTTGTCCCAAGTCAAAATTTTCCTATGATGAACCAACCACATGAAAATATTTATCTTCATCCAACCTTGGTGTCTCCAGAGGTGCTGCCAGGTCTTGTCTAGAACACTGAAATCGAGCCCAAGGAGAATACCTTTTGCTTCCTTAAGATTAAAGGTGCCTTTATTTTTATTACCCCAGCTCAATTAATCCTTCCCCTCTGTTACCAAGATCATCCTTTGTTTTAGTAAGTTTCTCAGTGCCTCTGCTTTTATTTTTGTGGGGTTGTCATCTCTACAGTCATTTTTTCTCCAGCTTCTCCACTTTCTCAGGATTTGAGAAAGATCCTAGAAATCCTTTACTTTGTTTAACCCTTGGGAATCTGTTTACTGCTTGAGGCTCAAAAAATCCTCTTTTAACATGATTGGCTCTTGTAGCCATTTTTCCTCCCAAAAGAGTGCTAGATCTCCTGCTCTGATTTCCCAAAAACTATTTTTTTGTACTAGGCTTCTGTTATACCAGGATCTATTCTAGATATTAGAGCTCTTTATGTTTCCAGACATTCTTATGAGATCATTAGTGTGTCAAGAGCTGGCATATTTTTCTTTCCAGATACTTTCCCAATCGGCTTTTGGCTCTTGAACCCATTGTCACCAAAGCTTGGCTCCTAGAACTTTACTAAGAATCTCCTAATCATCTAAGCCTAGACCCCCATGGCTCTTGGGTTCACAAATTTTATCCCAAGAAAACAGGGCCCATTTCTTCCTTATTTCCTCCTTACCCCATAAGAAATCTCTTTGAATATTCCTAAATTTCTCTGAGACACCTTTGGGAGCTGGGAGGGTTGATAACATAAATACGGGGATAGATTGCAGAACAACCTTTGTCAATACCAACTTGCTAGCCAGGTTCAAGGCTCTGATGGTCCATTTTATGACTTTGTCCTACAACTTATTAAGCACCGGTTCCTAGATACTCTTGAGCATTGGTTTGGCCATGAGAGGAACTCCCAAATACTTCGAGGGGAGGGAATCCCTTTGGAAGCCAAGAATTCTTGAGATATTTCTCTGAATAGCAATGTTAGTGTTTAAGAAGAATATTTTTGACTTAGAAAGATTGACTTCCATACCTGTAGCCATGGTGAATTCATTAAGGATTTGATTGTAGGATGAAGCTTCTTTGACTGTGGGGATTCCTTGCAGCATGGTATCATCTACAAACTGTTGGTGAGTCAGGGCCTGACCATTCTCAGTTAATTGAAGACCCTTGATTTTGCCCATGGCCTTGGCATGCTTAATGGACCAACCAAGTCCTTCCCTCATGAGGATAAAGAGAAAGGGTGAGAGTGGGTCTCCCTACTTGAGGCCTCTATAAGGAATGAAAATCTCTGAGGGAGAGCCATCAACCAAAATTGAAAATCTGGAAGAAGACACCAAAGCCATTACCCATCTGACCCAGTTGTGATCGAACCCAAAGGCAGAGAGCACCTTCTTGATGTAAATCCAATTTACCTTGTCATACACTTTGGCAACATCCAATTGCATGATCATCCCTGCCTGTCTTTTGTTGGTTAGCGTGTGAACCACTTCATGGGCTTGAATAATGTTATTTAAGATTTGTCTTCCCTCCACATAACCTAATTGTTCCTCTGACACTAATGAAGGAAAGAGAGTTTTGAGTCTGTTAGCCACTACCTTTGATATTATCTTGTATACCACACTACATAAAGCTATGGGTCTGTACTTGTCTTCCGTTTCAGGTGAGTCTTGTTTGGGGATTAGGGAAATGAAGGAGGTGTTGAGGGCTTCCATGATAGTTTTACCACCCCTGGAATCCTCCACCACATTCAAAATATCTCGTTTCACTATATTCCAACAAGATTTAAAGAAATCCACATTGAAACCATCCGGGCCTAGTGCTTTGTCATTCTACATGTCTTAGAGAACCTCACTGACCTTGTTGTACAGGTAAATCCCCTCTGCGGACAGAGGCGATCCCACTAGCCTAAATGGGGTCTAGCAACAATCAAACAATGCTAACACGCTAGTTCCTAATTGCAAAGAAAAGACCGATGATGAGGGCCTACCTCGAATCCAACGCTAGTATTCGTAGAAGAGTTGTCGCTCCCGTTCTTTCACTTCAGCTGGTCACAATCCTCACGATCCTCATGAACGGACACCTGCACATGCAAAGAACAAGAAAAATACAAGCATAAAATCCAAGAAATGCAACTATGTATCAGTTAGAAAGGATACAACTCAAACATCATTATAAAGACAATAAGAGTGGAACCATAATGATAGACATCTATTATTATTGATAAACAAAAGAGAATACAACCAAGTTTTGATGTCAAATCCTCCTTTGGCTGGGTGATCAGCAACACATGCCTTGCAAAGCTTGTAGGGGATGGGGGACAAGCCTCTCTCTCCTTGGTTACTTGGACATGGATCTCCTCCTTAAAGATATAGCCTTATGGGGATGAACAAGGCTTCTTGTAGCATTAGCTTAGCAATTCTCAGACTTTGGGACTTAGATTTTGGAGCTTGAAGAGTAGAATTACTAACTAACTTGTCAGAGGCAAAAGGACAAGCTTCTATAGAGGGAGGAGAAGGAGATAGGATCATCCAAAAGATTCATGGGATTGTCCTTATCATTAGGAAGCTTCCATGAGAGGTGGCGAACTATTTCCCTCCTTAGAGATTCGAAGCCCAACTGAACTAACTCAAACTGGAATCAGTTCATGAATAGGTTAGGAAGAACCTTCGCAAGTTGGTTTGTTAAAAACTTTACCAAACTGGGTTGGCGCTAGTGCGACTCTGATACAGAGCACCAGCTGGCACGCCCTCTTTGGAGGATTTCCCCCATTGGCGCGAGTGATACACTGTAGAACAACGCTAATGGAAAAGGGTTATTTTTATGGGTATTTTGCAGAAGGTGTCTTCAGGGCATATGAAGTACATACTCAAGGGGATACAATGCAGGTGTTTTCAGGTTATGTCACTTCTCACAGGTCCCGGAATAGATCCTCCAATGTGCGGGAGAGGGTGTAACAAGGACGGTGACAAAATATTGTGTAACAGATGCCCCCTAAAGCATGAAGCCCGAGAGAGAGGGGTGAAATGCTTTACAAGAACATGGTCGACTGAAAACATGGCCGCTGGAGAACCTGCACGGAGTACAACTGATATCTCAAGTACATGATGTACGTGGTATGGGCGCAACCATCCATAGCAGAGTACATAAAAATCTGGATCCAAGGTATGGACGCAGCCATCCAGTGAGGATCGATGAATAGACTCAGGCATGGTCGCAGCCATCCAGTGAATGAGTCTTGTAATGATTATAATAATCCACAAAATGCAACCTGGATCTCAACAGAAAAAATCCAGGGTCTTGCGCTCCATCTCGACGTGAACAAAGTACAAGTTCAAGCATGCGAATATGGGAGTCAAAGTCAAACATGCAGGAACATCATCTGATTACCAGTCAATGAGGAAAATTGTTAACAGACACGAGAGGTACCACCAATAATGACAATGGTCCTCAAGGTACTATAGGTACAATCTACGGCGTGCGAATCAGTGAGCCGGCATCGAACACCCGTAAAATCATTCGATCGGAGGCCAATGATAAAAACCTCGCATCGAACACGAAGAAACTGCCATTGAGGCATGCAGGCTCCAAGGCACCTGAAGGGAGTCTATAAGTCAACTTCCTAGATAATGAGCTGAAGTTGACAGGAAGTGACCTTAATCGAAGGTGGGCCATAACGTTTCCCACATCATCGAAATGAGACAAAGAAGGATAAGATTTTTTATGTGAGGTATCAGAGGGAGGTTGAGTATTCTGCAGAGGTCAACTTCTCTTCAACATATTGGCGACACGACAGTGGACTTGGCAGTATTTGACGTCAAATGATCAGGGGTCATGGTGACAAGGCAATGAGCGGATGAGAGGTCAAACAGGATAACCCAAACCCATGGAGGCAAGTGTAAAAACAAGATGAGATGTCCCCACCCAGACACGAATGCAGACAAGTGCCATGTTCAAGAGCGACATACTGCCAACATGACAATAATTGTGGTTCCTTTTTCCCCACCATTTCTGGCGAGTACCCTGGTTATTTTTGGATGACAAGCTTGACAAGGATAGCATATGCTTGGGCAGTGTCATTTCGATGGAATCCGATGTCATTTAGTTTTAATGAGTCTGACAAAGGGAGAACTCGCCGCTATTTCATGTTTAGAGAGTTTGAAGAGACAACGGAAAAGTAAACTCCAGGGGTGTCCTTTTTCATAAAGTTGTGTCTCTCGAGCCCGAAAAAGTATAAAACAATGCTCAAAAGAACTGCGCGATCATTACGACCGAGGAGTACTTTCATAAGTAGTGATTCTGATTTGAAAAAGTAAAAAAGTGATCAAAACCACGTCGCCTCGTGACCGTTAACGAACCGGAAATGACAAGGGTCCGACAATCTTTTCTTTTTGAAACGGTCGGAAAAGGGTGTAAAGACGACCGCCTCTCATTTCCATTTAATGAGTCGAGAGGACCAACTCGGCATTCTTTTCACATTTAGAGAGTCAGAGAAGAGCAAAAGATGACTCCAAAGTGACTTTTTTGTGTATTTACCGAGTCCGAAAAAGTATAAAATACAACTCGTTCTATGGGTTCATTTTTAAACAAGCTTGAAATGAAAAAATATGCTTGTTATAAGTTCGCATGCCCCCAACATAATGACGCAAAACGAGGTACATGCCCCCCAAGCTTCATTGCATTCAACAAAGTGGATGGAATGAAGGTTCACTTTCGAAACTAGGTCTGGTATCTCGTTTTAAGGAGCTTGACATAGGAAAGCGAACTATGCTCCGACCAGACCTAGTTTCATTTTATAAGGAGCTTGACATAGGAAAGTGAACTATGCTCTGACCTGTCCTAGTTTCATTTTTTAAGGAGCTTGACATAGGAAAGTGAACTATGCTCCGAACGAACTTCATCATGATGAACAGGAAGTCGTAGCTTCCAAGGGTGCCACTCCTAGTGGAAGGATCACATCTTGGAAGTCAGGACCCAATGCCCACAGGACACTATGCACGACGACAGCATCACTTGATACAGGCACGGGATAAGTAGCCACGTAGTTTACCTGCGGTGGGGTAGATACAACTGGTGGATAAAAACCAGAAGGGGATGACAACTATGTAGGGGGCACCGGGGGACTAAAGAATGATAATTAATCGATAGTCACGATTCTTTCGTCATGTGGAAATAAAACCACACAGAAAAGCGAAGAGACAAGGGCCCCCGTAGCATAAACATAGTCACGGCTAAGGAGAAGACTGAAATCTAAATCACCTTGGATAACCAGCATGTCAATATAGATGGTTTTGCCTCCCAAAGTAATAGGGAACTGTGGGAGGATCCCCAACGGTTGACCGGTTCCTCCGTCAAACACCATCAGATTTTGTGCGACTGTAACAAGTTGTGGGGAGCCCAAAGCTTGCCAAGTAGTGGAAGGCATAAGACTGACAGATGCACCCTCATCCAAGATAGTGCCAGGTAGTGCCTTATCATAGGCAAGTACTGTAATCTGGAAAGGCACATGGGATGGAAGGCGGAATGCAGTCAAGCGACTCCAGTCGAAGGAAACGACTGAATTACTTGGTGGGGGACTCGTATGATTTCCCCCCTGCTCTATAGGAACCGAAAAATGACTCTCCAGATCAGATGGGATAGGAGGGTCATTTTCTAACTCACGAGAACCTAACGAGACGAGAAGAAGATGAGCATGACGCTCCTCCGAAATAAAGTGATCGACGAGTGGTGAAGTCGAGTCGACACTCTTTCCGACCAATGGTTGGTCTGGAACAGGCTTAGCACAGCCATGTTCGAAGAGAGGAGGATGGACAAGAGAAGGATCTAAGGCAATCTCATTGTCGACAGGGAGAGGATATTAAGAGAGCCTCTGATAACCAACAGGGAGTTGGGGTGACGAAGCTGTAAGACTTTCCAAAACAGTGGAAGCTTTACCCATGAGCGGACAAAGGTGAAGGGGATGGTTGCCTTCACATAGTCTACAGGGGAATCGAATCTTCCCTTTCTTCTTACCATTGCCAGTTGGTAGGGTAGCATCACCATGAGCTTCAGAGGGTGATGAGGGGTGAGCTAGATCATGAGACCATACTTATAAGATCCTGGGAATGCGAGGACAATCACGAAGAAGATGGTCATCCTTGCACAATGTACAAGGAAACTTGACCTTCTGCGGAGGAGCAGAAGGTGGCCCGACCTGAGATGTACTCGGAGGAGTAGGTGCACTTTTAGCCTCTCGCTTTTGAGACTTCTTCTTATTTGTCTTCTTCTTCTTCTTCTTAGCCACCTGGTTACTTGAATCTAGACTTTCACCAGGCGAAGTAGAACATGAGGACGTAGAAACAGGCGTATAAGGGGAGAGGTCCACCTTGGAATCAACATGATGTCATTTGGGTGGAGGAACTGATTGACCAGTGGTAGAGACCACAGAGGTTGAGAGCAACCAAACAGGCAACCCAACAGTTAACCCAGGAAGGGACAACGTTGCCATGTAAGGAGCACCAACATTCCCAAAAGGAGGAAAATGACCAGGATTCCCTTCAGAGGGGATTCCTGGATTAGTGAACTGTGGAAAAGTTTCCATCAAAACTGAAAATCACACACGGGGCTGAAAAAATGTCAAGACACAAAATCAAATGGCCAACAAACAAAATATAACAGGGCATGTGATCGCGGGTAATTTAATTCTTAGACACAAGGACATAACTTGACCTTTTCATCTTTAGAGAGTCGAGAAAAGGACCAAAAGACGACTCTAGTCACCTTCGAATGTTTAATGAGCCCGAAGTGACAAATGCTCAAGTGAGCCTTTTCTTTTAGGGAGTCCGAAAAGGATCAAAAAGTGACTACTCTGGAGAACTAGGAAAAAGGTTTACCAGACAATCCATAAAACTTCATATACACCTTGGCAATCATATCAAAACCAAGGACTTTCTGTACGACAGTCAATCTTCCCGAATGCTGTGTTCGGTGCATTACGGGTCATAAGGTGGCAGAAACTGCTTGCTGTGCATTAAGGATGATAACCTAGTGGAGTCTCCCCATATACTCGACGGTACGTGGGAGCACAAGTCCGTACTAGACCACAGTTGAGTCACAAAAGGAGGAATCACCCAACCTTGAGTGGAAACAAAAGTGGCTAGGTTTAACAATGCCGTAGCACGTCTCTAGCCTAGACCTCTAGAATGCGAGTGTTATGCTCCAATGCGTTGTTAGATTCATTCAGTTTATTTTAAAGTTGATCTTGTGTTAGGTTTCGGTTTTGAGGTCCTACCGTATGTAATCTCTCAAAATTCCCTAAATGCAATCTATATGCCAAAACATGTCATTTCATTCGATGAATGCTAGTTACGAGAGAGTTGAAGAGCTTTCATGCAAACGAAACGATCACAAAACAACAAAGAACTTCCCTAATGTAGCTAATGCAAATTAACAAACTTTTCTTTAAGATCACTAATCACTAATCGAAATGAAAAGTTCTAATTCTCATTAACTAATACAAATCAAAAGAGATTTTTGTTTTGTTGATGGAAAAATGCACTAAACAACTTTGAGAAATGACAACAAACAAATTCTACTCAATACAAGCACATTCAGTTCCCTAAATCACAAAGCAAACCTCCAAAGAACGAGAAAAGTCCGAAAGACACCAATGAGCAGTGTGATCTAGGCTCAAAGTGAGACGAAGCGGAATTCAAGTGAAGACAAAGCAAATCACCCAAATAACGCAACAAAAGGATTAACAACCACTAAACGAGTGCAAGGGAGGAAATAAAGAGTCAACTGGACCAATAAAAGACCAAAACTCCTAAGGAAGGCTCGACACACAAAGCCACTAGATGCCCTAGGGCTAGAAATGTGAAATCGATAGAAAATGGCAAACACCCAAAGGGTAAAGGTAATCTATGCAATTGTAATCTATGCACAATTCACTTGAAAGTATGCAAATGTAATCTATGCACAAATGAGAATTATAATTATGCAAGTGTGATCTATGCAAGAGAATTCTCAAACACAAGATGATTCTAATGTAATCTAAGAACCAATCAAGTGCAAATCAAGAAAATTGGGTGAGAGTTCCAAAGATCAAAAAATAAAAACACTCAAAGGTGATTAACACTCATACAAAATTTAGCCCCCCCCCCCGGCGAATGAGGGGGAAATTTTTTTGCAAAAACAAAAGCAAAAAGATGCAAAATTGTGAAGACACTGAGTCAAACCTCCAAGTAATGACCAAAGGAAATCAAATTAGGAATTTCTCAAAAGAGAGACTCAAAACTAGTCAAACAACACTCCAACACACTCAAGTATTTGAAAAAAGGTACCCAGAACAAAAACCAAGCTCAGAGGGCTCACAGCCAAGCAAACTTCAAAAGTTCCCAGGCCTGGCGTGACTGTCAGGCTGAAACTAGTGCCTTTTGAGGATTGGCATGGGTTGCCAATGAGTAACTTGCGCCAATTGGCGCAACTGTAATGCTATAAAAGAGCACCAGCCGAGTTTGCTATGGAAAAATAAAAACAAAAGAGCCACGGCTAAGTCAATAGTACCTAGGTACACCAAGAGGCAAGAAGCAACACAGGCATTCAACCTAGAAAGCTAATCAAGCAGGAGAATCCAAGGAAACAACCAAGAAACAAGGCAAGTTCCAAGCCGTTCAGTTCGTAAACCAAACCGGAGATGGACTGAAGTGGCGTTGATCTACTTTTCTAAGGCAGAGCAATAGTGTTACGAAGGCTATCTGGCCATACTTCATGCTTCATCTAAAGTTTACAAATCAAACAACAAGACAAAACAAACAACAAGGAAAAAGCCAACTCCCCAGCGGAGTCGCCAAATTGTTGTGCAGGTAAATCCCCTCTGCGGACAGAGGCGATCCCACTAGCCTAAATGGGGTCTAGCCACAATCAAACAACGCTAACACGCAGGTTCCTAATTGCAAAGAAAAGACCGATGAAGAGGGCCTACCTCGAATCTAACGCTAGTATTCGTAGAAGAGTCGTCGCTCTCGTTCTTTCACTTCAGCTGGTCACAATCCTCACGATCCTCGTGAACAAACACCTGCACATGCAAAGAACAAGACAAATACAAGCATAAAATCCAAGAAATGCAACTATGTATCAGTCAGAAAGGATACAACTCAAACATCATAATAAAGACAATAAGAGTGGAACCATAATG
The DNA here is from genome assembly GCA_000404065.3 of Pinus taeda. Classification (NCBI taxonomy): domain Eukaryota; kingdom Viridiplantae; phylum Streptophyta; class Pinopsida; order Pinales; family Pinaceae; genus Pinus; species Pinus taeda. The sequence continues at coordinate 17,619 of APFE031190359.1, read as the reverse complement.
ATAGTCATCTATTATTATTGATAAACAAAAGAGAATACAACCAAGTTCTGACGTCAAATCCTCCTTTGGCTGGGTGATCAGCAACACATGCCTTGCAAAGCTTGTAGGGGATGGGGGACAAGCCTCTCTCTCCTTGGTTACTTGGACATGGATCTCCTTCTTAAAGATATAGCCTTATGGGGATGAACAAGGCTTCTTGTAGCATGAGCTTAGCAATTCTCAGACTTTGGGACTTAGATTTTGGAGCTTGAAGAGTAGAATTAATAACTAGCTTGTCAAAGGCAAAAGGACAAGCCTATATAGAGGGAGGAGAAGGAGATAGGATCATCCAAAAGATTCATGGGATTGTCCTTATCATTAGGAAGCTTCCATGAGAGGTGGAGAACTACTTCCCTCCTTGGAGATTCGAAGCCCAACTGAACTAACTCAAACTGGAATCAGTTCATGAATAGGTTAGGAAGAACCTTCACAAGTTGGTTTGTTAAAAACTTTACCCAACTGGGTTGGCGCTAGTGTGACTCTGATACAGAGCACCAGTTGGCGCGCCCTCTTTGGAGGATTTCCCCCATTGGCGTGAGTGATACACTGTAGAACAACACCAATGGAAAAAGGGCTATTTTTATGGGTATTTTGCAGAAGGTGTCTTCAGGGCATATGAAGTACATA
>APFE031190359.1:0-16665 GCA_000404065.3 Pinus taeda | reverse complement strand
ATATGAAGTACATACTCAAGGGGATACAATGCAGGTGTTTTCAATTTATGTCACTTCTCACAGGTCCCGAAATAGGTCCTCCAATGTGCGGGAGAAGGGGTAACAGGGACGGTGACAAAATACTGTGTTACACAATATTTTGTCACCGTCCCTGTTATCCCTTCTCCCGCACATTGGAGGACCTATTCCGGGACCTGTGAGAAGTGACATAACCTGAAAACACCTGCATTGTATCCCCTTGAGTATGTACTTCATATGCCCTGAAGACACCTTTTGCAAAATATCCATAAAAATAGCCCTTTTTCCATTGGCACTGTTCTACGGTGTATCACTCGCGCCAATGGGGAAAATCCTCCAAAGAGGGTGCGCCAGCTGGCGCTCTGTATCAGAGTCGCACTAGTGCCAACCCAGTTGGGTAAAGTTTTTAACAAACCAACTTGCAAAGGTTCTTCCTAACCTATTCATGAACTGATTCTAGTTTGAGTTAGTTCAGTTGGGCTTCGAATCTCGATGGAAGGGAAGTAGTTCTCCACCTCTCATGGAAGCTTCCTAATGATAAGGACAATCCCATGAATCTTGTGGATGATCTTATCTCCTTCTCCTCTCTCTATATAAGCCTTTCCTTTTGCCTTTGACAAGCTAGTTAGTAATTCTAATCTTCAAGCTCCAAAATCTAAGTCCCAAAGTCTGAGAATTGTTAAGCTCATGCTACAAGAGGCCTTGTTCATTCCCATAAGGCTATATCTTTAAGGAGGAGATCCATGTCCAAGTAACCAAGGAGAGAGAGGCTTGTTCCCCATCCCCTACAAGCTTTGCAAGGCATGTGTTGCTGATCACCCAACCAAAGGAGGATTTGACGTCAGAACTTGGTTGTATCTTTCTTTGTTATCAATAATAATAGACGACTATCATTATGGTTCCACTCTCATTGTCTTTATAATGATGTTTGAGTTGTATCCTTTCTGAGTGATACATAGTTGCATTTCTTGGATTTTATGCTTGTATTTGTCTTGTTCTTTGCATGTGTAGGTGTCTATTCACGAGGATCGTGAGGATTGTGACCAGCTGAAGCGAAAGAACGGGAGCGACGACTCTTCTATGAACACAAGCATTGGATTCAATGTAGGCCCTCATCATCGGTCTTTACTTTGCAATTAGGAACCTGCGTGTTAGCATTGTTTGATTGTTGCTAGACCCCATTTAGGCTAGTGGGATCACTTCTGTCCGTAGAGGGGATTTACCTGTACAACAATTTGGCGACTCCACTAGGGAGTTGGCTTTTGCCTTGTTTGTTTATCTTGTCTTGTTGTTTGATTTGTAAACTTTAGACGGAGCCTGAAGTCTGGCCAGATAGCCTTCGAAACGCTATTTATTTGCATTAACGAAGTAGATCAACACTACTTCAGTCCATCTCCGGTTTGGTTTACAAACTGAACGACTTGGAACTTGCCTTGTTTCTTGGCTATTTCCTTGGTTTCTCGTGCCTATTTACCTTTCTGGGTTGAATGCCTGTGTTTCTTCTTGCCTCTTGGTGTACTTAGGTGTTGCTAGTTTGGCCTTGGCTCTTTTGTTTTTAGTTTTCCATAGTAAACTCGGTTGGCGCTAGTTCATAGTGTGACAATCGCGCCAGTTGGCACAAGTTGCACATTTACAACCAGCGCCAATTCCTGAAAGGCGCTTGTTGCAGCCTGACAGTCGCGCCAGGCCTGCAAACTTTTGAAGTTTGCTTCGTTGTGAACTCTTTGAGCTTGGATTTTGTCCTAAGTACCTTTTTCAGACTACTTGAGTGTGTTGGAGTGTGATTTGACTGGCTTTAATCGTTACCCTTTGGGTGTTTTCTTTTTTCTATCGATTTCGCATTTCTAGCCCTAGGGCATCTAGTGGCCTTGTGAATTGAGCCTTCCTCAGGTGTTTTGATCTTTTTGTGGTCTAGTCGGCCCTTTTGTTTGCTCCCTTACACTTGTTTGGTGGTTGTGAATCATTTTGTTGCGTTATTTGGGTGATTTTCTTCGTCTTCACTTGAATTCCGCTTCGTCTCACTTTGAGCCTAGATCACATGGCTCATTGTTGTCTTTGGGATCTTTATGGTTCTTTGGATGTTTGATTGGTGATTTGAGGAACTGAACGTGCTTGCATTGGATAGAATTTGCTTGTGTTATTTCTCAAAGTTGTTTAGTGCATGTTTCTATCATCGAAAAGAAAAATCTCTTTTGCTTTGAATTGGTTAATGAAAATTAGAACTTTTCATTTCGATTAGTGATTTAGTGATCTTAAAGAAAAGTTTATTAATTTTCATTAGTAGCATTAGGGAAGCTCTTTGTTGCTTTATGATCATTTTGTTTGTATGAAAGCTCTTCAACTCTCTCGTAACTAGCATTCATCGAATGGAATGACATGTTTTGACATATAGATTGCATTTAGGGAATTTTGAGAGATTACATACGGTAGGACCTGAAAACCAAAACTTAACACAAGATCAACTTTATAATAAATCGAATGAATCTAAAAACGCATTGGAAAATAATGCTTACATTTTAGAGGTCTAGGCTAGAGACGTGCTTTGGTGTCGTTAAACCTAGTCACTTTTTTTTCCACTTAAGGTTGGGTGATTCCTCCTTTCGTGCCTAATTCTGGTCTAGTACAGACTTGTGCTCCCACGTACCATCGATTATATATGGGGAGAATCCACTAGGTTATCATCCTTGATCCACAAGAAGCCGTGTCTGCCGCCTTACAGCCCGTAATGCGCCGAACACAGCATTCGGGAAGATTGACTGCCGTACGGAAAGTCCTTGGTTTTCATATGATTGCTAAGGTGTATATGCAGTTTTACGGATTGTCTGGTAAACCTCTTGCCTAGTTTCTCCAGAGTAGTCACTTTTTGATCCTTTTTAGACTCCTTAAAAGAAAAGGCTCACTTGAGCATTTGTCACTTCGGGCTCACTAAATATTCGAAGGCGACTAGAGTCATATTTTTGTCCTTTTCTCGACTCTTAAAAAATGAAAAGGTCAAGTTGTGTCCTAATGTCTCAAATTTTATTCGACCATGATCATATTTACCTTGTTAGATCTTGTTTGCGTTAGTTTGGAGTAGGGTCTTTCCTCATTAGCTTGTCTAGGATTTTTTGAATTCAATCATCCTGGTGGATCCATCGATCCCGTCTCTCGTCCCTAGTGGCCAAGGGTCTCTTTCTTTTGCTGCTCCTGAGACACCGGTTTGTGGTGACACTTTTCTTGTTATTCCAAGTGTCCAACCGTTGAGCTCTCGTGCCCCAGAAGAAGAGCTTCATTATCTGTTTTAGAACCCTATTTGGGAACCTTATGAAGAGGATTTTCCCTCTACTCCTACTAGTGTTTCAACCCCGATGGCTTCCTCTGATATGGAGGACACATATCCTGTAGCGAGTGAAACACCTGTTGTGTCAAGTATCGAGACTCCTATCCCGGCCACGTCCCCGGTCATATCTACGGCCTACACTGTTACCCCTCTGGGTATTACAGTGCCTGCACGTTATAGGGCTTTGAGGGATGCCATGGGCTCTAGGAACTCCTCTTCAGGTACCATGTGGGATCATAATATTATTCCCACTACGGGATCTTTTGTTTCACAAGTTCACAATACTGTTGTCACGTCAGTTTCGACCAATCCGACCGTTTGTGTCACATCTTCAACTCCGGTTGCTAGTGCTGTTACGGCATCTTCGATCATAACTACTGTTACCGGCTCGTCCCGCGATCTAGTACATAGTGGTCAATCGGCACATACAACCAGAGTTGTTAGTGCCCCACCTTCTTCTGGTGCCATTCCAGCAGGGGGGGCATATTCTCAATACTTGCATGCTATCCAGAATTCGAGTGCGCAAGGCCCTTATTATGATCCTATCGGTTATCATTTGTATACTTCCTTGCCATTTGAGCCCACTGTTGAGGTTTCAGTTCCGTTGAATGTTGCTTGGGGTACCACTGGTTATGGTGGTGGCCAAATCCATCTGGATCAAGGGCAGCCATACCAAGGACCATCATACCAAGGTCAGCCATCCTACACGCAGCCTAATTATGGGCAACAATATTATGGCCAAACCTATCTAGGGCAACCTGAAGGCTCACAAGGACAACCCTCCTAGGGACAACCTTCGGCCTATGGTGGTTCGTATTTTACCTATCTTGGGAAACCCTCTGGAAACCCAAGACAACCTTATGCTCAACAAGGACAACCTGGACTCCAGCAGGGATACCCTTTGGGTCAACCCTACGGGAATCCAGGACAACCTTACGCGCAACAAGGACAACCTGGAATCTAGCATGGGTACCCTTCTGGGTAGGGTGGTCAGCCTTACATGCAGCAAGGTCAGCCCACTGCTCAGCCTAGTCAACCATATGGCCTGCAAGGACAACCCTCGGTTGTACAAGGACAACCTAACACCCAACAAGCTCAACCTTTTGGGCAAGTAGGTCCATCCCAAACTCAACCAGGGTAGCCTTCCGGCCAGATGGCCCAACCTCAGTCTTCCCAAGGACATCCTTCTGGGCCTGCTCAACCGGGCATGCAGATGGTCCCTGCTTCTCAAGCTCAACCCGCTTTTCAGCCCCAGACTCAAACTAGTCTCCAGCCGTAAGGTGGGTTTCAATCCCAACCTTCTTACCAAGCGCAACCTGGTCCCCAGGCTCAGTATGGAGCCCAGCAACCGTATGGATACTAGCAACCTAAGGGGAAAACTCAGTTTGCCCCGTATCAAAATTATCAACAGTCGCAGGTCGCTCCTTATCAAAATTACCAGCAACCAAATGTTGCTCCTGCAGGTCAGTATGGTAACCAATGGGGTGCTGGGGGGCAGATCCATAATCAATCGTTCGGTTATGGATATAACCCTTATGGACAGAGTCCCTACGGAAAGGGCCCTTTTGGACCTGGTTTGTCTGGACAAAGTCAATGGGGGCAACCAGCAACTGGGTGGAACTCTGGCCCTACCTCATATCCACAACCCCAGATGTCCTTCAATCCTCAGCTACCATTCTTAGCAATGTTGGAACTGCCTGATGTGTCCAAATTAACCAATGATCCTATCTTGCATAATCCGCAATGGCCCCTGGTTCCAACCAAGATACCCGGCAATTGTCCCAAGTTTGACGGCAAAGCTGGAGAATATCCTCAAGCCCATGTAATGACTTATCACCTTTGGTGTTCATCCAATTCATGGCTTGACGATTCAATTCGGCTTCACTTGTTCCAAAGGACTCTCACCAGCTTGGCTGCTAAATGGTACATTGAATTGACCCGTGCGCCTTTTCAAGATTTCAATTCATTGGAAATGGCATTCCTTACTCATTTTCAGTTACCCATTTCGTATGAGACGGGAACGAATCTCCTTACGTCTCTCAAACAGGACATGGCCACGCACATCTCTGATCATATACATGAATGGAGAAGGCGTCGTCGGTTGATCAAGTTCTGGATTCCTGATTAACTCCTCATCGATTGGTTCACGACTTCGTTCGTCCCTAAGATCGCACGGGACATTGCTATGGGAGCTTGTGTGATTGAAGAGCAAGCTATCGCGTGTGCTCAGTACCTTGACTTAGTTTATTCTCAGTCACGTACTTTATATGAGTATTTTCCTAATGCCCCGAGACTCGGTACATCCAAAGCTCCACCCAAGCCATCTGTCGATGGAGTTATTGGCTCTATAAATATGTTGTCGAATAAATCATCCTCGAACCCTGGGAAGCAAAAATCGAATGCTTCAAATGAAAACACTTCTCAGGGTGGTTCTAATTCTGGAAGTACTTCCGAGGTCAATGTTGTCCAGTCCACCATGGCGAACAAGGCCTCGAAAGGAAATAAAAAGGGGAAAGCAAAGAATAAATCTGAGCAACCTAAACAGGATTCCTCCAAACCTCCACCCGAGGAAGGAGCCAAGCGTAAACCAAAGTATCCTTGTCCTATTTGTGATGAGGATCAATATACCAAAGACTGTCCAAGGCAGTCCAAGGTTAGTCGTCTATTGAAAGGTGCTCCTAGGATTCCTGCGGTTCTGAAAGAACCTTTCCCCTCTCAACAGACTCAAATGGTGGCCGATCCATCTTCGCCTTCTTCTCCCTTTGGTTCCCAAGTGTTCATGGTTGGAACCATTCCCGTTCATTTAATGACTCGAACAGAGGAATATCCGTCATCCGCCGGGAAGGAGCCTGAGGTCCCCTCAAGTGCTCTTCCGTCCAGTTCTAGTCCGCTCCACATCAAGAGACCTAGTACTGAGATGACCATCCGACCCCCTCCAAAAGGAGTACTCCACAGATCATCTTACAACCCAAATTCTCGTGCTACCTAGCACTATAGCATAGTTGAGGACTTAGCGCATGCGCCGTCGGCTATGTCCACTTTAGAAGTTCTCTAGAGCTGCCCTCCTCAGAGGAAGTCCCTGCTATCGGCCATCGGTGGCATCGACTCGGCAGATTTAGATTTGATCACCTTTGATCTCGAGAGCCATGTCCCAAGGCTGCCTCATCAGATCGCCTTCCTCATACAAGTCATCATCAATTCGAAAACGATCCATCGTACAGTTATTGATGAAGGCACGTCAACTTGCATCATGTCTGTTGCTTGTTGGAAAGCGATCAGGTCTCCGACTTTGAGCCAGTCTCCCATGACGCTGGAAGCCTTTGATGGGAGAGAATCTCGTCCCTATGGTATCCTTCAACGATTGCCGATTACTTTGGAAGGGAAAACCGTTGAAGTGGAAGTTGAGGTCGTTGACAAAAATCTTACTTACAACCTCCTTCTGGGCCGGAGTTGGACATATGCCATGCGTGTCGTGGCTTCATCCCTCTTCCGTGTCATTTGTTTCCCTCACCAGGGGAAAATTGTCACAGCAGACGAGCTCTCCTTCTTCGCTTCTTCTTCTGAAGGAAATGTACCTTTCGTAGAGCATACCTCCATCCCTTTCGAGAGTGTGGGAGTCGGGCTCTTCAAAGATCCCACCCTCATGGGTGTTTTTCCACTCCCACCTTCAAACCTTGCCTCCATCAGTATGATTTCTGTTCGTTCTGATCCTTCGGTCCTTCCCCCCATCGATCAGATAGAATCATGGGGCGAGGAGATGCCATTGAGCCCCGCCGAGCTCAACTACATCAAAATTGCTACTGTATCGGCTCCTCCTGCTGAATCTGCTTCTTTAAGCGGAGCTCTTGACTCATACGACTATTCCCCTTGGCTTGGAGAATGTGCCTCCTCAGAACCATTAAAGGAAATATTTCCTTCCGACTAAGACATCATAGAGACAATGTCTCTCGAGGAACCTCCGTGGTTCAATCTTCATCATCGTTCCTCGTTTCTCCCTACCCTTCGGCAAACGTTGGCTTGTCTCGAGCGGTTTGCTCCATGTCTCCCTTCACAACCTCTTCAGACACATATTTAGGTCTATCAGGTATCTTCTGAAGGGAATTTGGGGAACATTACGCAGACCCAACCTATCGACATCTCTGCCAAACCAGGGGTTGTCGAGCACATCTACATAGTAGTCACTTGCACTCCTGAGGAAGTTCAAATCTATATAGCTCTTTTTTGCGAATTCCGCGACATATTTGCATGGTCCTATGAAGAGATGCCCAGCATCGATCCAAGCATCTGTAATGAATAAAATATATAAATAATATAAATATAATGTAAAAGATAATAATCATAAATAATAGTTAGTTAAGCTAGTAATTAAGGTTGAAGAGGCATGTCTAATAGGACATGACTCTTCATGAAGAGACACTTGCTTAGTATATAAGCAAGCCTCTCGTCCTCATTTGAAAATCATCATACTCATTTTTACTATTCACATATTTAATATATTATTTATATCCTTAATGGATAATTTCATATTCCAAGTCTTTTGGAGTAATTAATCTTAAGAAGGAACTTTGTTCGCTTCATTGGTATCAGAGCCACATTTGGCTGATCACTAGGCCTTTGGCTATCAACCTATCATCAATTTTGTTGTTGTCATAATTGAAGCGTTTCGCTATATGTTGGGAGATTCTCCATTTTTTTTAGGTCTTTGGCCATTATTTAAAAAAAAAATAATTAAAATAAGATATATAAAGAAAAGAGAAGGGTATATAAAAAGAAGAAGAAGAAAGGAAATATTTATTGTGAACAAACAAAAAAAGGCAAGTTGAATATATATATATATATTATATATTATATATTATATATATATATTATATATATATATATATAAGGGTTTTACATATTGATAAAAGTGGCATAATAAAGATTAGCGGGAACCTTTTCAAGTATATTTAAAAAATTTTACGTGGAAAAGCCCGTGGTTTTTGAAACCAGTGGTAAGTTTACATTTTTACGTGAAGAACATTAACTGAGGTTTTGGAAACAACCCATGGTATTTTAGAAACCATTAGTAATTTCCCGCAGTTTTAGAAACTAGTGATAAGTTATACATTTTACGTGGAGAACATTAACCGAGGTTTTAGAAACAACCCATGGTAATTGCCCATGGTATTTTAAAAGTAAAAGATATTTTGATAACGTTGAGAAAAAAGGTGTGATCTAAATAATTTTAATCGTTCAAATCTAAAGATTGTGACCGTACCAAGAGTCGCGTCTCATCCAATTTTCTGAGAAAAAAAAAATATTATTATAATTATAAAAAGGGATACTATATAAGCCTTATATAGTTACATATTAAAAGAAAAGCGGGTCTCAAAAAGCATATATAAAAATTTTACTATAAATTATAATTTTATAATATATATAATAAAATTATAATAATATTATATTAATTTATAATATATATTTATTAAAAAAAAAAATATATTATATAACAAATTTATATAAAGATTGAACAAAAAAGAAGAAGAGAAGAGGATATTGAAATATAATATATAATATATATATATTTTTATATTAGATTTTTATTAAGAGAGAAGTGGCAAATATTATTTATAGATTAAAAAATATATACAACAAAAGGGAAATTTATAAAAAAGGAGGGGAGAAAAAGAGAAATTATATAGAAAAAGGGAAAAAAGAGAGAGATATATCATATAAAAAAGTAATAATTAATAGAAAAAAATAAATAAATAAATTCTTGAAAAAAGATTATTAAAAAAGAAGAAGAGAAAAGTAATTTAAAAAATGTTTAATATTCAAGAAGCAAAAATGGAGTCTAATACAAAAATGAAGGCCATAAGATTCCCAGAAACCGCACCCAGATACGGAAAAGCATTATTTAACATTAAAGGAACTCTAGCAGGAAAAGATGTTATTATTTCTATTTCTCTAGCAGAAGATGCAAATTATATAACACCTAAAATCGCAAACCAACTAGTGATTCCAGAGTCAAATATAACTAAAAAATTAGAATTAGACCTTTTTCGCAATAAAATATATGACATAGCTAATTTACAGTTGAACATTGAAGATTATATATTTGTATCACAATTCTTAGTTAAGGCCCTATGGAACAATCAAGGGGACATTATTTTGGGTTTACCTTGGATGGAATCTCTAGGTTCCTTTATTCTAAATACAAAGAAGAAGTTTTTAACATTTTCTTACAAGAAGAAGAAAGTAACACTCCAAGATTTTACACTAAAACCAAATTCAGTAACACTAGAAGATATCTCAGATATTTCAAAAGTAATGTCTCAAGAAGGTAAAAAGGTATTACAAAATATGCAAAAAGAAATCGACAAAATCAATATTGACAAAAATGAGGAAGTTTCTCGATTTAAAAACCATAGCGAAAAATTACTGTCGCAAATTAAGAAACTTAAGAAGGATAAGAAGTCATTAGAAAACAAGGTACAACAACTTATCGAGAAAGAAGCATCAAATGTAGGAATTCAAGTTGATGACAAAACAACAAATACCGATCGAGTGAATATGACAACTCAAGAAGACAAGTAAGTTAAAGAAACAACACACGTAGATGTTGCAGTTCAGACAATGAACATCCCAAGTGAATGTTCCATAACCAATTTAATAACATCCTCACCAGAAGAAAATCTAAAAACTTTATATCGGCATCCGAATCACAAGATTAGACAACTCAACCAAGCTATGTATCAGGACCATTCAGAACAGAAACAACAAATTGATGTTCCAGAGAATAATGACATAACATCAATCCAGTCTTATGCTAACAAGTCGTTACAAAATTCCAGTGATCAAAATACTATATAGAAGATTAGTTTGGGATGGTCTGATCCCTTCTCAGTGCAACAATTTTGTTTGTCACTAAGAAGATCTTATCAACTTGTATCGACGAGGATGACTATCCCGAGACAGAAAGACTTTCGAAGCAAAAAAAGAGATCAAGCCTTTTTCATCGACAAGCTTTGAGGACAAAGCTTTTTGAGGAAGAAGGCAATGTAACGAATAAAATATATAAATAATATAAATATAATGTAAAAGATAATAATCATAAATAATATTTAGTTAAGCTAGTAATTAAGGTTGAAGAGGCATGTCTAATAGGACATGACTCTTCATGAAGAGACACTTGCTTGGTATATAAGCAAGCCTCTCGTCCTCATTTGAAAATCATCATACTCATTCTTATTCATTTTATTTAATATATTATTTATATCCTTAATGGATAATTTCATATTCCAAGTCTTTTGGAGTAATTAATCTTAAGAAGGAACTTTGTTCGCTTCAGCATCGTAGTGCATGAGATACCTAGTATCCAGGAGCCAAACCTGTTCGTCAGCATTTACGCCCAGTGCACCCCCGCAAGGCTGCAGCAATCAAAGCAGAAGTCGAAAATATTCTTAAAGCTGGGTTCATTTACCCCACCCCACTCACAGATTGGATCTCTAACATCGTCCCTGTGGATAAAAAACAGGGTACCATTCACGTCTGTGTCAATTATCTTGATATTAATCGAGCCTGCCCAAATGATAACTACCCCACACCTTTCATTGACTAGCTCATTGATGAGTGTGCTGGGAGTGAGATATATTCGTTCATGGATGGCTTTTCTGGATACAACCAGATTAATATCGTGCCCGCCGATCAACATAAGACGGCATTTATCTGTCCGTGGGGTACTTTCACTTATAAAAAGCTCCCTTTCGGTCTCAAGAATGCCGGAGCCACTTTCTAGCGTGCGATGTCTTATGCCTTTCATGATATCCGACACATCGTACAGCCTTATCTAGATGACCTTCCCGCTCATTCAGCTAAATGCCAAGACCACCCGTCGCATCTCCGTGAAATTTTTCTCCGCTCTCGACACTACAATATTTGACTTAATCCACATAAATGTGTCTTCTACGTGGAATCTGGCTCGCTCCTCAAGTTTATCGTCTCCCGAGAGGGCATCAGCTTGGATCCCCTTAAATTCGAGGCCATTTTGAATCTTCCTCCCCCTGCTTCTTTGCGGCAACTACAGAGCTTGCAGGATAAAGAAAAATTTTTACGACGATTCATCCTGAATTATGCCGAGGTGGCAAAAGGTTTCACGCGGTTACTCAAGCGTGACACCCTGTTTCGATGGGATGCCATAGCTCAAGAGTCTTTTGAACATCTTAAAACTCTTCTAGTTTCTGCCCCTTTGTTGCGGCTTCCAAATTACCATCGCGATTACACATTGTATCTGGCCGCTACTGATACCACCATCAGCATGGTTCTAGTTCAGGATGACGATGATGGCACTGAACATGTTATTTATTACCTTAGCCGCAATTTGTTAGACACAAAATCTCAATATGCTTATGTCGAGAAGTTGGCACTAGCCGCTGTTTGCGCCGTTCAACACTTTCGTCATTACACCTTGTTGCGTACCACGACAGTGATCTTTGATTGCAACCCTATGACCTACATTCTGTCACGTCAGTTGCTGGGGGGAAAATAATCGAAGTGGATAGTCATCCTCCAAGAGTTTGACTTCGAATTTACTACTACCAAGTCTAAGAAATCGCTTGTCTTCGCTGAACTGTTGTGTTCTTTGCCATCTACTGCTACCTCCTCTTAGTTAGAGGATTCCATTCCAGATGAAACTCTCTTCCTCATCAGCACCCTCGATCCCTGGTACCGGGATATTATTGTCTACTTGCAGACGTCCTCCTTCCGTCCTGAGACCTCTAAGGATGCTCGTCGACGGATCCGACATCAAGCCCAACCATATCGCATCGTTGGGGACACCCTGTACCATCTCGGTGTTGATTCTGTTCTTTGCCGATGTTTAACTTTCGAAGAAGCAGAGGGAGTTTTAAATGGCTGCCACTCCGGTGCTTGTGGCGGTCACATGTCTGGATATTCCACTGCACAAAAAATCTTCCGCGCTGGCTACTTTTGGCCCTCCATTTTCAAGGATTGCATTCTTGCCGTCCGTTCATGTCATGAGTGCCAAATTTACCAACGGAAGATGCGTGCACCCCTTGCTCTGCTGCACCCCGTTGTAACTGTCGACCCTTTTTCCAAATGGGGCATCAATTATATGACTTGTAACCCTCGCTCGACTCGGGGGCATGGATACATCATCGTTGTTGTTGATTATTTCATGAAATGGGCCGAGGCGATGCCTACATTGTCTGAAGACGGTCACACCGCGACGCAGTTTTTGTTCAACCATGTTATCTCGCGGTTCGGAGTACCCCAAGCCATCGTCACTGATCACAGAAAGCATTTTTGTAATCACATGATGACCGAGTTAACAACCGAGTTGGGCCTAAGTCATGATAGTTCAACCCCGTACTATCCTCAGGCAAACGGTCAAGTGGAAGCCGTGAACAAGGTTTTGGTCACGATGCCTCAACGAACTATTGGCATGCATAAGTCCAATTGGCATTTGATGTTGTTCTCTGCTTTGTGGGCCTACCGTACCTCCGTGAAGGATGCCACCGGTTTCACTCCCTTCACTTAGTTTACGGACTAGAGGCTACCCTTCCTATTGAGTGTGAGATTCCTTCATTAAAGATAGTCGTCGAATTTCTCCCTGATACTACTCCAGTAGAAGAGCGTCTTCTTTACTTAGAGCGGCTGGACGAGACTCGTCATCTAGCCTCCTTAGCTATTGAAGCACAGAAGAAGCAAATGAAACTCACTTTGACAATACTGTTCATCCTCGCTCTTTCATTGAGGGAGACTTAGTACTGCTCTATGATCAAGCTAATGATAAGCTGGGGGCAGGAAAATTCGAGCCTATGTGGCACGGGCCCTATATTGTGAAAAGAGTTTTGCAAAAAGGAGCCTACGAGCTTATTGATTACGAAGGGAATCCCCTGGATAAGCCTCGAAATGGGCTTTATTTGAAAAAATACTATGCATGAGTCCAGGTACTCTCTTTTTGTATATACGTGTGCTTTCAGCAAGTGTGTTGTGTGTGCATGTTTTCATATTTTTGTCTTGGTGTGTCAGCATGATTGCCGCTTATTGTGTCTTTTTTCTTCTTGGACAGATGTCTGCATCGCCTTACGTTGGTTTCGCTGATGGTGCCTCCTGCAGTACACGCAACTTGTCATCTACAGCATGGGTGATCTAGGATCCTCATGGTGAGTTAGTAGACATTCAAGGGGTTTGTCTAGGTTGTACAATGAACAATGCTGCTGAATATAGTGCTGTGATTGAGTTATTAGCTGAGGTGATTAACCTCGACATTCGAACATTGGTTGTGAACTTGGACTCTCAGCTTGTCATCCACCAACTCAACAGGCATTATTCCATCAGAGATCATCGGATTTTAAGGTTGTATTTGTGTGTTAAGTTATTAGAAAGGGATTTTGATTTCATTACTTATCAACATATTCCAAGATGACTTAATACATTAACCGATGCATTAGCTAATTATGTGTTGGACAGGCATTTGTATAACATGTAATTCAACATAATACAAGAAGCATAAAGTACAATAAACCATAAAACATATGTATATATATATGTGTGTGTGTGTGTCCAAAATGTTTGCACCCCGTGCATCATCAAAAAATAATACATGTTTGTCTAAATACATCCGGAGACAACATGTCTCTCAAAAAATATGTGTAGAAAAGAAAAGCCTAGATATCTAGTCTCAGTGGTGCTCATGGTAGCACGTCACCGCTCACACTAAACATCTCAGGAGTCGGTGGATGCGAGTTGGCACCCCCACTGTGTGCCTCTGGTACGCTAGCAGGACATCCGCTAGCCGAGCATAATCTGGAATCCCTTGAGTGATAGCCTCAAGGTTCTGAATAATCTCTCCTCTGTCACCACCCTCCTCTTGAGGATCCGCTGCTACTAGGTGTCTCCTCATAATGGGAGACATGCTCGCGGGACACTCTGGGCCGACATCTGCATATGCATATAAAGGTCATTAGGACAAGCATGTAATAACCAAAAAAATCATAAAATCACAAAATCAAAAAATGAGGTCATACCAATCTCCTCGTCCCAGTCCTCTCCCTCCGGCAGGGGAAGGTTAGGGTCTCCGGTGAAGTTTGTCCCCGCATATGGCCAGTCCTCCACCACAATCAATTGGCGGCGAAGCCACCCAAAAAGCTTAGGTCTGAAAGACATTTGCTGACCGCCACCACCCCTCGGCATCAGTGCCGCCCATCGAGCCATCCTCGGCTCTCGAGGTGCTGGGTCAGGAACAAAGGCCCCTTGGCCCTTAAAGCTTGGCACACGTTCCAAGAAGAACGTCACCAAGATGGACCCATATCTGAACTGCTGCAGCTTTCCCTGCTTGGCCTTGGTCAGTTGCATCTTCATATTAGTCATCACTGTTGATGCCCAATTGAAGACTGTCAGACTAAGGCACTTTGTCGCCAGGATCATATGGTTCTTCGTAGCTTTGTGGGGCACCTGTGCCCCCACAGCTCGTGTGATGGTAAACAACAATGCTCTTAGTGTCAAGTCTGGGATGGTGGGGATATCCACCTTTGAGCTGCCCTGCCCGTATCTTGCACCTAGGCAAACTCGGGCCTTCACCTCCTCCATCTTCTCTCCAAATGGTCTGCTACCGGTCAATCGAGGCACCAGCCCTCGTTGTGACAATTCAGTAAGGAAGTAGACATCAGATATGTCTAACTCCAATACTTGGTCCCGTATGCGGAACACCTGTTTCGATACGTCCCACAAGTTGATCAAATACTGTAAGAGCTTTGGCTGAGCTCGTAAATAGGACAACAGGAAGAATTTCTTGAGCCCACATGCTCTAAGAGCCTCCATGCAGTCCTCATCTACCAAGGCCAATGTGTCTACTTGGTCATGTTCTCGTTCTTTCCACACGATTGCCATTTTTGCGTATTTCCCTGCAAACAGAGGCCCAAAACAATGAATTAAATCCTTGTATGACTTAGAAATGCAGGAAAATTAATCTAAATTTGTTGAAAATTGGCCAAAAAATCTGCGCGGCCATTGACGCAACTGTTTCTAAAACAATCACGCCCATGGGCGCGTGCCCTTTGGGAATGTTGCCCCATTAGCGCGGGTCCATGCCCGAAACCCGCGCCAATGGACGCAACCCTTAAATTTGAAATCCCCCCTATAGGGGATGAAAAAGCAATTTAAAACAAATTTCAAACGGATAGAAATGGAGCAAAAGACGAGACCTCTTACCTGACACTGACGGCGTTCTGAATGGTCAGCTGGATTTGTTGTAATCGCCGATTGAAGATCGCACACCAAAAGCCCTAATGTCGCTCTCCAAAGGTAAAAAGTGAAAAGTAATTTTTTGATTTACCATTTTCACTATTTTATAACTTTTTGACCCCTAAATAGGTTTTAAAAGTCATTTTATGGATATTTGTGTCGAAAATGGATTTTACGTTGGTTTCTTGTGCAGCGACAGGTGTTTGTGCAGCTTTGGCGGCAAAACGAGTTGTATTTTATACTTTTTCAGACTCGGTAAATACATGAAAAAGTCACTTTGGAGTCATCTTTTGCCCTTTTCTGACTCTCTAAATGTGAAAAGAATGTCGAGTTGGTCCTCTCGACTCGTTAAATGGAAATGAGAGGCGGTCGTCTTTACACCCTTTTTCGACCGTTTAAAAACGAAAAGATTGTCGGACCTTTGTCGTTTCTGGTTCGTTAACGGTCACAAAGCGACGTGGTTTTGATTGCTTTTTTACTTTTTCAGATCAGAATCACTACTTATGAAAAGTACTCCTCGGTCGTAATGATCGGGCGGTTCTTTCGAGCATTGTTTTACACTTTTTCGGGCTCGAGAGACACAACTTTACGAAAAAGGACACCCCGAAGTTTACTTTTCCGCTGTCTTTTCAAAATCTCTAAACATGAAAAGGCGCTGAGTTATTCCTTTGTCAGACTCATTAAAACTAAATGACATCGGATTCCATCAAAATGACGCCTCCCAAGCATATGCTATCCTCGTCAAGCTTGTCATCCAAAAATAATCAGGGTACTCGCCAGAAATGGTGGGGGGATAAAGGGACCACAATTATCATCGTGTCGGCAGTATGTCACTCTTGAATATGGCACTTGTCTCCATTCGTGTCTGGGTGGGGACATCCCATCTTGTTTTACACTTGCCTCCGTGGGTTTGGGTTATCCTGTTTGACCACTCATCTGCTCATCATCCTGTCACCATGACCCCTGATCATTTGATGTCAAATACTACCAAGTCCACTGTTGTGCCGTCGATATGTTCAAGAGAAGTTGACCTCTGCAGAATACTTAACCTCCCTCTGATACCTCACACAAAACATTTTATC